>VYZW01048254.1:141317-152645 GCA_013401315.1 Balaeniceps rex | reverse complement strand
GGGGGGAATCACTCAAACTCTCCTGCTCAAGCTATTCCACGTTGCGTAAAAATACAGTAACACTCACCTGAGGACAGGCTGGAGCCTAAACCTCCTCCCTCCCAGATGGGTGCCAGAGACATTAGGCAATAGCACCTTCCTTTTTCTTCTTGGCCTAGTGATGGATTAATTACACGGGGCAAAACAGAAAGCCGGAGGAAAGCATTGCCCTGCCCTTGGCTGTGGTTGGGGCTGAGCTGAGCTGAGCTGAGCCGAGTGAGGATCTCTGGCGGAGGGCAGGACTCAAGCACCAGCCTCCCGTGCCCGGGGCAGGGTTCTTGCTGGCAACCAGCAGATAAAACCACCTTGCTCCATACCTTGTTTTCATAAGAGAGGAGTTGCCCAGGTTGGCTACCTCGTCCCAGGAAGCAGGAGTCTCCCTGGAGCACCTGGGCCTCCTTGTGAAGCAGCCATCCCGTCCCCTCGCTTGGGGCCCAAGGGAGTGTGTGAGGAGCTTGGCCACTTCACTCAGGCCTGGGAGCTTCCCACGGCATGGCAGGGTGCCCAGGGTCGATGCTGTAATGCTGAGCTTACCACCATCCTCCGTGTGGCTTAGTCCACAAGTGGGTGAAAGACCATGAATAATTTTCCAGTAGATAGCATTAAAATGGAGTAAGGAGCATTTATGGGCAGTCTACTGCCAGTAAGTGCAATGTCAGAGGTAAATGGTTTCTCAAGCAGCTTAATTTCTTGAACAAATACCCTGGGGTCCCAGCAGGCAACGTGCTGCCTGTGCCATGCATGCCGAGAGGGAAGGGGACTGGGCTGACTGACACTGCTGCCGGCGCAGGCATTGCCCTGCACAGGCATCACGCACAGGCCAGGGCTGGGCAGCTGCTCCCCAGAGGAGAGCAGAAATGTTCAGAAGAAAAAGACAATGATGAATAGAAAGAAATTCCCCTCGAAAATGCTACAAAAACGGTGCGTGTTTCGAGTGGCGAGCCGGCAGCTGAGGGATGACATGCCAGCCTGTGGGAGCAGGGCGTGTGAAGGCAGCGAAAGAGGACAACACAACAAGGCCTGCGTCACAGCCGGCAGAGCTCAGCTGCTCTCCCTGGCAGTGGGACGGCAGCGACGATCGCTGCTCCCAAATCTGTAAGTGAGAAAAGTTCAGCTGAAACTTCACAGGAAAGCCCGGAGATGCAACACATGCCTGCACGTCCCAAAGGGCTTCCCGGGCCCTCTCCTCCCCCAGCCTGCACCCACACATTATCAGCACTTTTTCAGCCAACGGAGGAGCCTGTGCACCGCTCCAGGCTTGGTGAGCAATGACACCATCACCACTGGGTGTGATGCAGAGCATGAGCTCACCTGTCCAGAGAGCCCTGCGGGCTGTGCCAGCTCCTGCATCCTTCCCAAAAGCTACGTGACATGGGTGGCTCCACCAGCAAGGCTAATTGCAGTTCCCCTGTATAAAGCACAGCAGCGACTGATGGCCTCCCTCTCCTCCCCTCGGTTTAAGGCCGAGGCACCCCTGACACATGGCAGCTTGCCATCGCCCAGCACAATTTCAGGTGCCCGAAGCACAAGTGAGCGGCCGCTCCATATTGACCTACTGCATACAGCCGCAGTCTCTGAGTGACCCACAGTAGGCACCCAGGGCATGACGGTGAGTAACGCTGAGAATCAGCCTGAAGCTTTTAAGGCAAGAGGGTGGGAGGTTTAATTTCTCTCTCGATCACAGTTTTTTAGTGAGTCCCAGCTGGGGTAGGTCACTGTGTCCAGCCTTTTGCCATGACAGGTTTGTTCTCTGGAATATTTTCAATTGCTTTGTACAAGCTGAAACAAAAGCATGGTCGTGTTATTCCTCGTGGCAGCAACAGGAAGGAACACAGCAAAGGTGGTGGGTGGGAAAGAAAACCAATTAAAAAGAAATATTTTCTAGCTGGATACAAGCATTGAAGACTAGCTTGCTGCTTTGACCATAATTTTTTAGCCAGCTACAGGTCCTGCCTCAGACTGGGGGGACCCAGGGACTAAAATGAGACAGAGAGATGTAGCAGCTACAGTGGGCTATGGACAAAGGAGAAACAAGATGCATAGGGAGAGAGTTGTTTTTATTAGTCCAGCTGATATAGCTAAAAAAAAAATAGACAAGATTTCAGGCACCTCCTTCCATTAGATAATTGCTGTGAGTGCAGTAATGACGCCGTGTTGAGGAGAGGCACCACTAAACGAACGCTCTCTGATTACAAGATGCAGCACCAGCTATTTGCCAAGCGTCTGTGAACAGACACAAAGCATAGCAAGGGGGATCTAAAGAATACACAGAACCAACCGGTTGTCTCTTGCACCATTTTCCCTTCCCTGCTCTTGCAAGCCTTGTACAGAAAAATCCCTGTGCTGATTAACTGAAATACAGGAACAGCATAGAACAAAACTCTTACATGTGATCTCCTCTCCTCCACCCAGTTAAATCTGAATCATGTAGAAAGCTGCATTAAAAAAAAAAAAACAAATCTCATTTGAGATGTTCACTCAGCCTTTCCCTCACCAAAATTTAATTAGCTTACCCCAACTGGAGTCATCACTTCAGCTAAGTGACAGCCTGCAATCATAGCCTTAGAAATATCACAGTCTCTGTAAAAGAAAGCTTATCTACGCAAGCCTATATAAAGCTGCATGCTGTGAAGCCGTGTAGAAACCTTTCATCATGCTCCCTCTATAAAAGCCAGGTTTTAGCAGTGGGTAAAGCTGTTGAGCAGGTGCTATCTGCTTCCCAGGTTGCACGAGCAGCAAAAGCTGTTGTTACTAAGGGCCCGATGCTCCTAGCTATCAATACTTCTGGAAAATGTTGTTCTTGTAGGTTAATAATGTGATGCTTCCACACAGCAGGCACATGTATGCTGACTGCAGCCATTCTGGAGAACAGACCTACTTGATACGACACTGTAAGCTCATACCCAGAGAACAGCCTGAGCTTGCAATCCAGACCCAGTTTGGAAAAAAAACCCAACTATTTAGTACGCTTTCATTTACTATACTGCTCCACTTTAGGTTCATGGGACAACTGGTCCATAGGTCAGCTGAAGAAAGCTAGTTATCTGATACTTTCCTGCAACTGTCAGCTTACAGCCCCCATCTCTTCCCTGGCTTAGGAAGAAGCATGGGTTTAGTCCAAGTTTCACCTCACTCCTCACCCCCAAAAGAGCAATTAGTTGTTTACACCAACTCTCTGCACATCTCTAGAGATTACCCCACAAACTAGCTTAGTTTCAGTATTGCAGGCTGAAGTCTGACCTCAGAGCCCTGCAGCCCCAGGAGGACCTGTCTGAGAACAGTAGCCCTTTGTACCCAGATCTGTCTCCTCTCCCTTACAGGAGTCAGCCTGGCTTGCTGTAGTCAGCATAATGACAGTTTACAGTTGCCATGAGCAGATGCACAAGTCAAAGCCTTGGAGGTAGGGCATGTTTGCAGTGACTCATGTTTAACACTAGTTCTCAAGTTTACAGCAACTACAATCAACTTAAAGGTTCGCTTCTGACACTGCTTTAGCCACACTTCAACTCCAGCAGACTGCAGCAGCGCAGCCAGGAAGTTGTGCTAGCACACAAAACCAGCCCCTCTAGCATAACTAAGAAAACCAAGTCACTTAAATCTCAGACATTCAGTTAACACATCTAAGACATGTCAGGCCAAAACAATAGTTTATTTTGTTTTCAGCAACATCTCAGCCATCAAAAAAATAAACTCTAACACAGATGGAAGACTTTTCTACAGTGTAACTAAGTGGGCTCTACCCCAGGGGATTGAATTAGAGTGACATTTTATTATTCATCCAATAAGTTAGGAAGCATGAGAATAAAGTGCTTTATTTCTGAGCTGGTATGAGGTCATCAATGGACTGGCCTTTTTCAAGGCGTTTTTCCATTTCAATGAGCAGCTTCACACCATCCACCACCATCTGCACCAGCTCCACCTCGGAGAAGCCAAGACGATCAGCATTGGAGACATCAAACACCCCTCCAACAGCAGCTGTGTCCACACCACCTGGAGCAAGAGATTTAGTTAGTACACTGATCACTGCTAGCACAGGTAAGTCTACCTTTCTTCCCTCACTAGCTTGAGGTGGGAACACAGCAAGACAACTCTCTACAAGTTGCCACTGCCACCTCCTCCTACAAGCAGGGAGATAAAGCTGCATGTGACCGCCAACATGAGCCACAGAGCATGCCATTAGGCCAGCTCTTTATTCTTGTAACCCAAGAGCAATCTAACCTGTGGTCAGAAGTACCCACTGTAGCTATTTCCCAGCCAGGAGTTAAATCAGGATTCCCATCCCTTCTTACAACAGCAACAGGTGCCATCAGGTCCACCTTATCTGGTGCTCGGAATACCAGATAGGACATACCTAGATAGTCAGATACAGTAAGGTATAAGCAGAGCACTGGCATCCCCACTCCCTCAAGCTATGATTTTAAGGTTTGGTTCTCTCCATGTGCTTACAAGGGTCCCTTTTGGATGGTCCGACAGGCACTGCCAGTGTGAACCAAGACATTGCTCTGGCTATAGCCAGGCTTTTGCTGGTGTCTTAGGACAGCCTGACTAGGACATCACTATATCACCACCTCTCACCTGTGCCTCGTTTCTGCAGCCGAAGCCTCTTAAGGACTTCTCCAAACTTCTCATGTTTCCCAAGGTTCGGTAGCTTGATGTGGACACCAGCACGAAGCCCTGTTCCAAGGTTGGATGGGCAGGTCAGGATGTAGCCCAAGTGTGGATTCCACATGAACTCATAGTTTTTGGACTTGAAGAGAGTTTCTATCTATAAATAGAGAGAATGAATGTTCAGAGATTGTCCTCTGCCTGAAGAGGTAGGTCATCCATCAGTGCTCATTTACAGCTTCAGTAACATAGCAACAGCCACAACAGTTTGAACAGCTATTTAAGTCAGTCACATAAGCCCCCTCCATTTGGTAAAAAAGGGCCACCAACAAGAGGCTTTTAAGGCCTTAATCTTGCTCCTAGCAGTGAGACAGGCTAAGTTTAAGCTACACCATGAAATCTGAAGTCACTATCTGTTGGGAAACTTGATTTAGTACACATCAAGCTGGTGTGTCTGTTAGGATTAGGGAAGGGGCTGGTAAGGCTCAAGTTCATACCAAGACTGGAAGCTGAAAAAAAGCATTCAACCTAGAAAGTTCAGTCCAGCTTTTTCCACACTGAAGCAATTTCTCCTCCCACCTAGGGTGTCTCAATGCTTGATTTACAGAGCCATGTAGAAAATCTTTAAGAGCAGTTTAGACACTTGGACAAGGGTGCTACATCAGAGGACATATTCTAGATTTCAGAGCCACAATGCTTTGCCAATACAGGTGTTTCAGTTCCCTTACAGCTCTGGACCTCATCAGGATGTTCCCAGAGACCCAAGCTATGAAGCACCACCATGCAGGACTAAGAGGGGGCTTGAAAGAGTTTGTATTCTCAGCTCTAAACAGAGAAACATGTACCATTTGAACGTACAGCTCAGGCAATGTTGATTTACCTGTGTTAGCCCAGTACAGAAGCGGGTGAATACTTCCTTCATGTTGCCACCTTTCTGCATGGAAATAACTCTAAGGTGATCCTCCTCATTGATCCAAACAAGGAAGGTCTTGTTATCATTGTGCCTAGGAGACAAGGCAAACAACTTCTTGTCTGTCCCACCTGACATTTTCAAGATAATTTTAATAGCACCAAATTACTCATCATTGTAGCTTTTATTTTGAGAGGTTCACTTAGTTGCTTCTTCAAAGAAATTAATCTTACTACTTTTGTGCATGCAGGACCTAACAGAGTTAAGCTAGTCGTTTTTATCCTGCTCTTTTCAAGAGGTAGTTTGACTTGGCCTAAATAGGTCAGAATGAGGTTACGTGACATTAGCCAGTCTTACAGTATCAAACCCTAAAATCCATTCATCCCCCTAGCTCACTCGTGACATGAGTTTACAAATTTAAGAGATTTCACCTGTTCAGCAGAGTTTGCAGAAGTGTGATCAGTAGAGACTTCGAGGCAGCTCTGTACAGTGATGTTCATAATGACACCATGTTGACAATGTATAACAAAGCCTTTTATCAGAATTTTGTCAGATTCTGTTATAATGTACAAAGTGCAGCATCAGAGAACTAAGTTGAGTTTTCACTATTAATTTTAGATTGGGGCTCTTCAGAGATGCTACAAAAACCTCTGAACCAATGGGACCCTCTTGTCCTAGCTTGCAGCTGGCAGCAAGTACTATCGTCAATATTTATCATGCTGATAATTTCTCAGCTTGATTAGGATCAAAAATTAACTAGTACCTGAGGAAAGTTATTTATGCAGACAACACTGAGACTTTACACTTCAAGCTTGTAGATTAGTCATGCTCAGATGACAGTGCTATCTAGTGCTGGCAATCTGCAGGTAGATGACGCAATCTTAAAGGTGACCTACAGAAACAAAGCATGCTTCCTCTGGGTTGTACTGAGCCAGCTACAGCAATAAGATTGGAGTATTCCAGTTGATAAAAACCTAGCCCTTGGCTTACAAGGGAGCAAGTTAATTATGCTGCAGAAGCTCCTGAGATGCAGGGTTTTATGTAGGTGACCTACATCTGACAAGCAGAATCCTTCCATTCCACACCTCTGCATCAGTCAACTCATGTCACCAAGTCTCTGGAGGCAGGGGGGCAGGAATCTTATCTCTAGTACAGGTAAAGCCACACTAGTCCAGCATCAGTGAGTTTCTGCAAGCAGAGGTGATGAGACTGCAAGGGAGCAACTATGCATCCAGTATCAAGTCTGCACTAAGCCAACGCTATGGTTTGTTACCACAAGTTATTCTAAGCTCCTGGGACAAGAGCTGAACGTCGTGGCACATCTACTCCTTTAGAAGCGATCTACTTTCATAAGCTGATTCAATTATTGTCTGGTGCTTCACTGACCTGTGCTGGATGGGTAGGCTGTGGTTACACGCTAGCCAAGCTGGCTTGTTCCCATCAGCCCCATGTGGTGCATAGTAACACTTGTCCAAATTCTGCTGATTTGGATGCAACTTCCCCAGAGGAGACCACACAAGTTTCTCATTAGGTTCAGTAATACGAGTTCAGAAGCTGCCATTTTGCTCAACAGTACAAGCCACAACCAAAACCGCAAGATTTTTTTGCGGGGACTTTGTACGACTCCTCCCTCACGGGCATACTCACCAGATACCCCTGGCATCAGGCCAATCTCGTGCCATCCCAGATGCCAACAGAAGAGGAGAAACTGGCTTGTCAAACAAGAAGTGATCATCAATCAGCTGCTGCTGCTCCGCATCAGTCATGTTCCTCAGAGCATAGTACTTCCCCTTGAGATCACCTTCCAGACTACCCAGAGCTGAAAGAGAGAATCACTTTTAGGATGGGACCAACAGTGCTAGACATTCCCAGCACTTTAGAGACCACACACAAAGTATGGCAGTGTCTGATTTGCCAAGTTTGGTTCCTCCGTTGCTTTCATCTGCAATGGCAATGCCTTTACAGCATTACAGAACTTAAGGCAGTATCAGATGATTTGTCTGCACCTTCCAGGCTTATACAATTAGCCTTTGTTCCCTTACATGCAGTATAGAATCATTACTGCTGCTTAACTGTAGAAGTGGAGTGCTTTCTTCCAAGGAGGATCAAGGTCATGAATATAACAAACAGTATTATTCTAGTCAAGGACTGTTACCCTGCCCTTGAGAGGTTTTGGAACAACTACACTCTCAGTCTCCAGAATTGCACCTTGAGTATATCCTTTCCTCTCACTTAACAGAGTTGGGAGACAATAGAAAAAACATGCAGCTGACAACTTCCACTGAAAACTAGGGCTTATTCTAGTCAAGTGCACATTTGGAGCAAGACTACACCTCTAAGCAAGCTGAATGTTAATCAACATCAATTAAAAGCAGCCACAAAATACTGCAACCATGACTCAAGCCCTGAAGTTGCTACATACCTGTTACATTTCATGTTTGAGCCATGATGAACCAACCTCTTTCCCTACACACATAGAAAGCAGCTTTCAAGATCAGCAAAGGTCAACTTAATGCAGTCCAACTTCCCTCTAACATGTGCTCTTGCTCTCAGCTACAAACTGCAATGCTGAGGCAGCTGTAATGTAATGAGCCTTTTTCAGGTAAGGCTCCATGTTCAGACTAAGTCTCAAGGGAGGCAGCTTTTGCCAACTGCCTCCATTTTCAAACTGCAAAGAACACCTCTTGTGCAAAGGATACAAGTAGTTTCCCCAATGCACCCAGTTCTCACTTTACCTTCAACAGAAAGCTTTTCGATAGCCCGCCTCTCTCCTCGACTACAGTGCGGGGGAAGACAGAATCCACGGATGCTTCTACCAGTTCTGACACGGGAACTTAGCACGTAATTGGGATCCAGGTCATCACCTCCCTACAAGATTAGGAAACCAGTGAGTACAACCCAGTTGCCAAGATACCTACTCTAAATACATGTAGCCCCTATGCATTTAAGCATACACCTTATACTTGAGATATTGACTACTTGGCCTGTAAGCCAGTGTCTTACTTCAGGACTATTTTCTTCAGCGTTAGCTCAAGTATTTGTGTAACACAACCCTTGTTTTGAGGCTAAGGCTATGGCTACTAAGTAGTGCTAGAAATTAGGGATACCACCAGACCATCGGTTTTATGTCCATTTCAGACTACGGTCTGGGCTTCTGTTACCCCTTCAGATCTGCAATCTAGAGGTATCAACATGAGGCAAACCCTTGTTCTTTAGGTAGGTGTATGCTCTTACAAATGAGAATTATTCACTTCTGTCATCCAAAGTCTCTTATTTTCAAGATGACCTACAGCTAGCCAATCAACAAGACATTAGGAATTCCTAGAGTCTACAGTAACATTCGAAATTCATAAAATGGGCAAAAATCCTTACTCCTAGCCATAACAATGTCTATTCTACAGTATACAGACCACCAGGTGATATTTAAGATCCAAGATCAGATAGTAGAAAGCGTCACGTTTTATGATAGTCCTTGACTCCTAGGACAGTGTGGTTTAGCTTGACTACTACAGCCCACAATTCATGGAAGTACATGTTGAACATGTTTGGCATGACCTACACTGCAGCAGCACATGAAGCAAGCTCCTGCTGCATGCCAGCTGCCTGGTTCTACCCAGCCACTGACATCCAAGCAAGCTCTTAAGTCTGATTGCACTGGACACACAGCCTGTGGGTCTGTGCTGGGTGAAAGTGAGGGGGCAGAGCCTGAGCAATCAGTTTAGGCAGGTGCCAACAACTTTACCCAGTCCTCAGACCAGCAGGCATCAGTAATTGATCAAAAGTTTATACCTGCAGGTTATCAGCGTTCAGGTCGGTCTTGTGCTCATCAGTTGGTTTGTAGCCACCATGCCTGTCTTCAATAACTGGATCAAAGAGTTCCTTAAACACATCATAGGATTCTTCATCACCAGCTACGCATCCTACTGTCATTATGAAGGGATGGCCTGGAGTGGTAATAAAATCAGAAGAGCTAAGTTTGGGTGATGTTTGGCTGTACTCCAGTGCAGCACTAACCAGGCAAGTTCTTTAGTGGTAGGTCTAGTCACTTAGAAATGCATTCTTACATAAAAACATTTGGAGAGACCCTACATTTTACACTTCATCCAGTTAGTCAAACGCAGTGCTATGGAAACCCATAACTGCTGCCATTAAGCCACGCTCATTTGTCAAGCTTGGTTTAGGACAAATTTGCACAGCACATCCAATTTCACTAGCTAATTTAGACCACCAGATAGAACTTTATGTCTAAACAATCACGCCTTGCTGTAAGCAAGCATACTTTGCTTTTTGTTCCTTCTGCTACAGACAGAGATGCATTTCTGTAGTCTGCTCATAAATACCACCTCCACAAGGTAAGTTTTAAGCCACCATATTCAAAAGCACCAATTACTTCAACTGGCTCACACAGAGTATTCTCAACGCATTTTACCAGGATTATCAACCCCAGTCTGAATGACATCATCCAGGGTGAAGCCACTGGGCGTGACTCTGTCTCTCAGTTTCTTGTATAAATCCAGGGTTAGAACTTTGGCCATGTGGTTGTTGTGGGTGCTCAGGTCCGGGTACTCCTCATCAGGAGGCAGTCTCTGATTATTTAGTTGGGCCATTTTGATATTGCTAGAGTAAAAATAAATACTGCAATGTTAACATGTAAACACATCTGCTCCCCCTTTTTTCATAGAAGTGCTAGAGAACATCACATAACCAGTTTGGGACAGGAATAGACCAGAACAGCCAGGTAAGGTAAGCCCACATAACATCGGGGTTGGGTTTCCCCCCCCCCCCGTTGCATTATAATTAGAATACATTTGGTTTGGTTTTGGTTTTTTTTTTTTTTCTTTTTTTGTTCGGATTGAAAGTATTTAGCAGAGCAGTTACTAATTGAAGTGTCTGGGAATTGGTATGTCAGATCACAGCAAGGAACATGGCTTGACAGAACAAGGCCTCTTTTAACACAGCCATGCGTTCAGAGCCATCTCTCAATGCTTTACAAGATTTGCCTCTCAGCAGCTCAAGAGCTTTGGGTGCCATTGTCAAGAAGCACTTCCAGTAAGGAGGGAGAACAGATCATTATGCAGATCTAACGGTCCCCAGCCGTTACCTGGGTTGTCAACCCCAGTCTGGATGACATCATCCAGCGTAAATCCACTGGAAGTCTGTTTATCCCTCAACTTCTTGTACAGGTCCAGGGTCAGCACCTTGGCCATGTGATTGTTGTGAACACTCAGGTCAGGGAACTCGTCATCAGCAGAGTACTTCATCTTCAGGAGGTTGTGGCTGTTTGAGAAGGGCATGTCTGACCCTACCGCAGTCACTGGGGGAGAAAGAGGGGAAGCCTATCACTGGGGGCTTGGCAGGCCTCCAAACCGCCTGGGGTGTGAAGCCAGGCACCCCGGCAAGGTCACCTTGGCTGTTACTCCACCCGTGCCCTTCAACACCTTTGTTACTACACCACCTTTCACTAGAGCTAAGACGGAGGAAAGAAAGTTCTTCACCTCCACCAGCCTTGCCTCGTCCAAACATCCCAGCCGCAAGGGCAGGGACTCTCCCCGCTCCGCCGGGGCGCCGCCCGGGTGAGGGGACGCGCCCAAGGTCGCACAGAGCGGCCGTGGCAGCACCGGGCAGACCCCGCCGGCGGCTCCGCGGCGGGGGGAGCGTCCGGGCCGCCGCGGTGCTGGGGGGGCTCGGCCCCGCCGGGACGCTGGGCGGCAGGTGAGCAGGGCGGCACCGCCGTGCCCTCCGTGGGCGGTCGCGCCTCCTCCCGCCGCTGCCGG
>VYZW01048254.1:117470-141303 GCA_013401315.1 Balaeniceps rex | reverse complement strand
ATGTAACTACCCTGCTAAATACCGGGTTAATCTGGTTTTAGAGCGGGGCCCGCTCCAGCTGGGGGCAAGCCCTGTAAGCACCTGCGCCGCGCCCCGCTAGAGCTCCGCGCCACGGCCCCCGCCCCGGCTGCACGCCAGGCGCCCCTGCCCCACGCTGCCCCCCACCCCCTCCTCAGCCGGACCGGCTCCACCCCACAGAATGGGGGGAAAAAAAATAAGAAAAAAAATTTAAAAATTTCATTTTAAAGCTGCAGGACGTCTCGGCTGCCCCGGGACTTACCGAGGGCTCCGCAGCTAAACCAAGGACCTCTGCGCCCCGCTGCTCCCCAGCCGGAGTGCAGCGCTGCTGCCGCGCCTCTTTTATATAGAGCGCGACCCACCGCCCCATTGGCCGCTATTTATAGCCCATTCATTCCATTGGGCCAGGCGTAAGAGGGCGGGGCGAGCGCCCTGCCGCTGGCCGGGCCCGGACTTGCCGCCATTTTGGTTGGCCTCGGGGAGGCAGGGCTGCCTGGGGTGGGGGGCGGTGGGACTGTGCCGGGGCTGCTGCCCGCAGCGGAGACGCAACGGGGGCCTTGGTGACTTCAGTGAACACGTACATGCGTGCAGAAATCCATCTCCGTGTTCCCCCAGCCAAGGGTTGTCCGCAGGTGGCAGTGCCATTGCACACCAACACGGGCACATGGCCTGTCGCCGTTCAGGCTTCACACCTTGGTTGAGGATTCAATAACAGGTGTGATAACCTGCCATCCTAAAAATAAGGGCTCTATAGCATCAGGACTGGCATCCCCCGAGTTGCATGAGTGATGAACTGCCCCCGAGTTGGCTCGGCAGAAGGCGCTGACGTGGCTGTGGATCTGGCACCCGAGAGCAGCAGCCTCATTCCGCAGCAGCAGGACATGCCGCTCGCCTTGCGCCTCACCACCAGCACCCGCAAAGCCGTGGGCTTGTTTTACAGTTTAATTTGAAAGGAAGTAGGATGGTTGTGTAAAGCACAGTGAGTCTCCTGCTCTTGTCATGTGCCAAAAAAAAACCCCAAAAGTCCTAAGTTTTATTGGAGAGTGGCTGATTTCCCGCTGAAGATAGCAGCAGGAAGGCTGGGATTTGACCCATCTAAAACTCACCTGCAATTCATGAGACTAGTGACTTCCACTGGTTTCTTTGCAGGAATGAGCAGGGTTTGTCCCAAAGTGTAAGATGCAGCTGAGAATCCCATTGTTTGCAGAAATAAATATTTTAACAACATGAATGACTATCTTGATTTGACTTTCACCTTTACATAATAGTTTCTTTATGTTTCTCTGACGTGTATTTCTCACGACAGAACCCACATTTATTCTCCTGTCCAAACAGAGAGTGTACTTATCCATGTGAATGTGGATCTGAGTTGCAGAGTTGCTTTCTTTGACACAAGTTGTGAATGTCAGGAGACATCAGCTGAAACTCTTTCTCCACCACAATTCTTTCAGCACCACAACCAGTACCCTCAACCTGACAATGAGAAGTGTGTGCACTTTACAGAACTGCTTAGGATTTAAAAAAAAAATACACATATTGAGGAAATCATTACAAAATAAAAAGCATCGACTGCTTCAAATAAAAATGCGTTGTGTTTGGCTGCCATCCAGATTTCCAAGTTATTCCAGGTCTGATAGACGGAGATGCTGAGTATAGAGATCTCCAGTAGCAGCCAAGGGCTCGGCATCTGTGCAAGTCTGGTCTCTCATCTCCTGGATCAAAGAACAAATCCTCTCTCTAGGTCTCCTCTGCCTTTTTAACCTCACAAAATCTTTCCCTACGTTTTAGTAGTTTCATGCATTGCTCATGCTTCAGAATAGTGTAAGTTGCAAATAATGCCATCACCAAGCAAGTATTAAATGAACATAAGTGTAAAATCGTACCCAGAGTGCTCAAAATAAACGTAATATTGCTGGATGACCTTAGTTGCAACATTTTCTTTTTTATCTTTTTTTAAATCTTTTTGTCAAAGTCACAGATCTGATTGTGGATTTTTTTAATGTAAAACACTCAGTTATTATTTTTAATTTATAACAATAGAAATAAAACTGAGAGCATTTTCTTACTTTACACGATATTTTTTTGGTGTTTTTCTTCACAAAAAAAAGGTTATCAGGGTAGGTACTGAAGGCTCCTTCTGTGTTATTCCATAATCTGTTGCCACACAAACAGAGAAGCAGTCAACTGTTCCGTATTATACTTGTTCTGTAGATTCGTGGAGCCGAGGTCACCTCAAGAACCAAAATCCAAGGATCCATTTCTGTTCATTGGATACGCTCTTTCCCTCCCAGTCTTGCAGAACAGGGAATACCAGTCATTATAGTTATTATAAGCTGGTAGTATTCTCAATGTGCCATTCATTACAGCACTTCCGACACAGACACCACTTCTTCACGGAACTTTCGGCTGACAGACAGACATGGAAAGAGAGTCACAGGACGAAAACAACTCAAATATACCCAATTTACATGTTTAATAAGCACTGCACACTCTACCCCCTTCTCCTCACCACTATTTGACAAATTTCTAGCATGCAGTAAGTCAGAAGTGGCTATTACCTCACTGGGTTCTATTCAGACAGCATTTTAAGATTTGCCGAAAGCTGTGTGTAAATTGGATCCTACCTTTGTTACAGCATCCCATCCCAGCTTCCCTAGTGACTTAATTATAGATGCTGTGCAGTGTGTCAACAGTCTCTGATCAACTGTTTTATCTAGCTCATCTGCTGAGAGAATACTTTCTTTGGATAAGCCTGTATGGCCTGTTAGACTGTGATAAAGGCACCAATACGTACTTTCTGTGCTGGGGTGGTATCTTAGTGCATACTGACTTACACGCTACGTTGCCGTTCTGCAGCTCAGGATGGAAAGGTGGGGTGATTACTCCAGAGATCTCTGCACTGAGCTTTAACAATGAAGAATTAAGGGAAGTTAATCGTGGGCCATGCAGCTGACTTCCTAAGAGGCTTAATTATAAATGTTGTGCAGTGTACAACTGCAAGAGGAGATGGGTGTTAGCTAGTGAATGTGTCTTCTGCAATTACTTGCATGAACGTAAGATGAACCTGAAGAATTAGGGGATAAACATATCTTCTTGAAAATCTAGAAGAATATTCCAAATTAGGACATAGCAAAAGAAAGTAGTTTGCTACAAACAACTGAATTGTTTCCAATTCCTAATTGACAACTAAAGAGCACTTGAAATTAAACATAACACTCATGTATCAGTAGATTAAAGAAATTGGTTATAGCTGCATCTGCTTAACTTCTCAAATGAAACTTCTCTTCCCATTTACATTTATCACTTAAAATATATTTGCCTAGTTATTATCTTTGGCGTATTTTTTCACACTGCTTAGGCAGTCTGTTGAAAATTACTGATCGTTTCCAGTGAGCTGAGTGCCTGTGGAAACTAGGAGTTGCTGAGTGTCTTGATCTTGCATACAGTCAGGCCCACAGTGATCCGAACCGTTCATCATGGGAAAGAAAGGACATAAGAACATAGACAATGACAAATATAACCAATTACACTAAAAATGACAGAAAAAAAACCAAGGTAGGTGCAAATATAAAGGCACAGTAGAGCCATGATTGCCAGTCAGAAAAACAGCTGAGTAGGAGTTCACAGTTTAAGAAACCTCTGAAACTGCATACATTATGTTTAGATTAGATGGAGAGTTTCATAACTAAATAACAAAGACTACTGCAATTATGATATGAGCAGGTCAATAGCATAACAAAAAAATATGTTCTCACTGAAGGTAATGGGCAAAAATTCCCTTATACTTGATGGAATCACATTCATTAAAAAAAATCACAAATTGTCATCTAAACAGCTCTCCGTTATTGTGTTCTTGATTGTGGAAGGATGACTTTTTCTCCACTATTGTGCATTACAGGTTACTGGTGAACGCAGTACCGTACAGAGCATTATCTGATTTAGTGGGGAACATTACCTGCACGTCCAGGGTGATTCACATGCTCTCTGCTATGCCCATACCCCTCCCATGCCAGGTGGCCTGGGCTTGCTGCAAGCAGATGAGGCGATATTCTCCTCCTTTGCTCCTCCTTGCCTCCTGACTACATCCCCCGTACCACCAGGGCACGCAGGGCTCTCCACATCACTTCAATCCTAAACACGAGACAGAAGTAGGAGTTAGTACCATGCTATTTGGGGTTTAGATAACGATTCCGCTGCTTCTGAGCCCACATTGTGGTTTCTCCTACAGCCTTATGAAACCCGTATGAAGAGCTTGGTTGGCCTTAAGCTGCCTTTCCCCGGAGCAGGCTGCCCTGGAGGAGGGCAGGCAGAGCTTTCCGGAAGCCACCTGCCTGGGCGCTGGAGGTGAGGCCTGGGTCCACCGATGGCAAAGGCAGAGCTGTTCCCCGTGGAAGGGGCTTTGCCCCTCCTGGCGGCAGCCCTCAAGACTCCCCAAATACACACTTGATGGGGGACAAACATGAGTCCCCATTGGGTTCATTGGTAACCCTCATGGCCCTTCACAGCAGCCCGCCGCCCACTGGGACGCCTCAAGTTTCACCAAGAGGCGCGGTGAACTGCGGCTGCCGCTCTGCGCCCTCACGGCCCCACAGCCGGCTGGGACGGCCGCCCCTCGCCGAGGCAGGATCACCCCGGCCGGCTCGGCGAGGGGTGCCCGGAGGGCTGCCGAGGTCGGTCGGTGACCGTCCCCCCTCCTCAGGGACCCGGCAAGGAGCGCTGAGAGGACGGGAGGCTGGGTCGAGCAGCGGCGGGCTGCGGGGACGAGCGCCTTGATCAGGCTGCGGGAGGTGGGGGCTGAGGGGCCGCGCGGCGGGAGCTGGCGCTGGCCGCGCCGGGCACGGGCGTCGGCGACTCCCCGGCTCCAGGCAGGGCTGGCGGGGGCGGAGGCGGCGGGAGCGTCAGCAGCCTGCGACCGGGGCGGAAGGAGGCGCTGGGCGGGCGGGCACCGCGTGTGAGGAGAGTCGGGCCGGTCCTGCTGGCGGGGCTCAGCCCCGGAAGGTAACGGCTCTGGGATGGGGAGAGCTGGTGGCGGCTGGGGGGACGCGAGGCCCTGAGGAGCGGCGGGGGCCCTGGGACGAGGCTGGACGAGGGCGTTCCCGCTCCCCGCGGAGCCTCCACCCAGGCCCGTCATGGGTTAATGCTGCTCTCTTGCAGGCTAATCCCTCCTCTGACCCCGCCGGCGGGCTCTCCCTTTCCCTGCCTGAACCGTGCTTTTAACCCTCCCTCAGCAAATACCGAATTAAATCAGTCGACTCTGGGCACGGCCGCGGAGCAGCCATCAGGTTCCCGGGTCCCCTGCGACGGGCTCATGCGGTCCCAGGGCACGGGAACCGCGTTACCGCCCTCAGGGCGCGGGGGCCGGGCTGCAGCTGGGGGGGCGCGGGGAGAAACGGCCCGCGGGGAGGGCGGGAGGCCCTGCGACCGGGGACAGCCTTTCTGGAACGGGTGGCCAGTTCGCGGATTCCCCAGCCTTCGTGTTACCGGGGGCCTGCCCTGTCCGGGAGGTGAGGCAGTTACGCGTGCCTCCTCCTCCTCGGGAGGTTCCCCCTGCTGCCGTGTCAAGCAGCCAGGGTTCTAAGAGGGGGAAGAGGCAGCCTGCCAGGTCTGTGTGGGAGCTGGTCAGGAGAGGGAGAGGTATATCTGGGTTTTGGTTGAAGGGAACACACAATCATTTTAGTGGTTTAATTTGTGAGGCTGCAAGGGATCGCCTGGGTCATTGAGTTTAGGTCACTGCAGTCGTGGCAAGCCCAAAGAAAAGTCTTAACCCCTTGCCACAAGGCACTGCCTCACCTTCCCTTCCACTGCCGCTCCACAGCACCATGTGGCAAAAGTAATGCTGCACCGACAAATCCGCGTGCTACCCAGAGAGTAAAGGAGAGAAAACGTAACAACAGCGCGTGAGGCTCTGCCGTGGTAAGGAGTGGAGAATGATTGAAAACGAATGAAAATGAGCGTTTGTAGATCACTGTGCTCCCTGCCACATAGGGGGAGACAAAGGAACTCCCAAAACTCATCACAGACCCCAAATTTACTCCAAATGTATGAATATAATGTGCCAGGTGAGATCTGAGCCTGAGAGATTTGTCACTTGGGATGTCAGCGTACACTGTTGTGACAATTAGCTGTGGTAAGGGTAGCAGCTCAAAAGAAGGCAAAGAAACTGAAAGCCAGTTTGTGTAATCAAAGGGAGAATAATTCTCTCCATGGCCCTGCAGGCATGCTGCAGGAATGTTGCTTTTGCACATGGATGTAACTACAGTCTAAATACTGTGAAAGAAATGGATTACAGTCGAGCTCTCTTCAAATGGTACTGTTCTAACTAAGAGCTGAAAACTAAGTTGCATTAATAGCATCTAGAATGAGAACTACAAGTGTCATTTAAGAAAGATTAAGACATGAAAATAAGGTCAAGCTGTGAAACATGGTTAAGCATTTGTACTATCTCACAAAGTCCAGTATGTATACATTTCTGAATTCATGGGATGCTCTTCATACTGTTTCACCATATGGCCAGACCGGCCTGTTCTGCTTTGGCATCTGAATACCTTATGCAATAAGCATGTCATAAGCTTTGGAGGTTTTGGCCACAAGCACATATGTTTATCAGTCTTAGTGACTGCAGCGGAAAAATGACAAATCTAGCTGCTTAACAGCAAATTGAACTACAACAAGTTTTGGTCAACAAAAACAGACTAGAATTTGAGAACTAAAAGTTTTTCGTGAAAACAATGAAGTAGGACCAAGCTATTACACATTCAATATGAAAGTGCTGGAATCAAATCATTATTCTGAAACTAAAAGTAACGCTGCTTTTAATTCTCTCATGGAAGAAGTGCCAGAAATCTGACTTTCAAAGCCTTCTGTCATAGGCTGTAATTTCTAACTTTGGGATCACCATTACTTCATTAAACAATTCCTTCCACGAACTGATCAACCGGCAGCTTAGACAGTTAGCTGCCTTATCTGAAAGGCAACGCCAGGTTTCATTGTAAGCTGCCTTCTAATTTCTAGATTGTCTTCTCAAAGACAACAAAATTTACTTGTAATTCTCTAAACAGCTCTGAGACCATGGGGCTAAAGTGATACAACTGTTTGCATTAGCTTGCAAATGGTTATTTACATTTAGTTGCAGCACAGATCACTTTCCAGACAATTCCTTTGCACCCCCAATGGCAAATTAAAGGCTGCGATATTATTTTTTCCTTGCAGTTAGTCAAATTTGTGCATAAATTAATACGGATACTACCTTTATCCTATCTCTAAACCTTAATTTGGAAAACTTTCAAGTAAACTTTTGTTAGTGATCCTAATAACTAGTGATTGATATTCAGGCAAGTAACAGTTGTCTTATGTTGTAAATCACCAAGGGATAAGCCAGCAGATGGAAATAAAAGTTACTACTTAACAACATAGTCTGAGAGCTTGTGAACTGGAATTGAAGAGACTGCTGAAATTGAATTGCAAGTTGCTCAGTAGTATTGTGGAGCAGGCTGAGTAAATTATAATGTGTTTCCTAAATTTTCTTTAAAATGTACCATAAAATGGGAAAAATACTGGTTATATTCAAATCTGTGGGATCTTTCCATTGATTTCAATTGGATCAAGATGCAGCAGGGGGGAAGTCCCTGAACTTCATGGAGTTCTCTTGCTAACATCTTATTTGCACAGTGTGGTTTTGTTCTGTATTGGGGAAAATACAATTACTTGGTTTTATGTCTGTAGTTTCAGCTCCATTATGATCCTGCAAAATTCTCTTGACGTATTTATTCTCTTCTAGGTGACAACCATCAGCCAACTACAAGACTGTCACAATGAGTTTTGTTGAATATGGAGATACAATAAAGGATGGTGACACAGCTATTGTGTTCTTGGGCCATGAATCCATGTTTCCTGTGAAAGTCCAGCATGGCACTGTAACTCAGACAAAGTACGGGGTCATCAGGCATTCCACGGACCTCATAGGCAAGAAGTATGGCTCCAAAGTGACCTGCAGTAAAGGAGGATGGGTGTTTATTCTTCATCCAACTCCAGAACTGTGGACCATGAATCTTCCACACAGGACACAGATTCTGTATTCCACTGACATCTCTATAATCACCATGATGTTAGAACTGAAACCAGGCTCCATAGTATGCGAATCAGGTAATAATTAATATGTTGAATCCTTTATTAAGAAGTAACACCAACACTTTCATGAAAAAACAGGCTTATCTTTACATTTTGCAAAAAGTCTTTTTTTTTTCCATTGTGATACAATTTTCCCAGCCTACACATTGAGTAATTCTATTTCATGTGCACGTGTTACCAGCTGCTGTTTCTTCAACATATAATGTTACCTCAGTATGCTGGCCTCATGTATGGGTATACCTTTGAGTATGTGTTTGATTAGTTCATCTTCTTAAAATAAATGTATAAACATTTGTCTTTCCCTTTTCTGAAACTGTTAAGCACTTAAAAAATAATTTCAAATAAGTGCTTTGAATCAAAATTCAGGCATTGAATTTGCAGTTTGAGAGAAAATAGTTGAGATAAACCAATGAAAGAGACTCTGATGATAGGGTGTTCAACTAATAAGGGGAATAAATTGGCAGTATTTGTATAATGTGATACCATGTAAGTACATATATTTACTCTTTCTCTTCCTAAGTGTGATGCACTTGTAGCACTGCAACTGCATGCAAAACCACTGTAGCTGTATAATACAATGGATGATGTTTTCATCACTGAGCTGTGTTTTGTTTCTAAACTTGGTTTAGTTTAATACAACTTCCATAATTTTGCTTAATTTGCAAGTAAGGAATGAAATTTTTTATTAATAGATATTTTCCTGGTTAGATACAGTTTATAATAATGCCTTCATGACTTTATTACTGCAGGCAGTATGAGGCTTGCTTGATTTGATTGCATCTCTGTAGTTTGGAAAAATATGAACCGAGGTAGTTTGTCCTTGTTTTTTCTGGCTGTTTCCTTTGAGTCTTTTTATGAAGCAGTTTCATACACTTCCCTCTCAAGCATAGATAGGGCAAAGGATCAGCATGACGAGGTTGTGTTGCACTGCATTTTCTTGAATTTAACATTTCCTCTTCCTACCCAAGCATAATTTTGGGCGGCTTTTCAGGCATAATGACCATGTTCCAACACAACTGAAATGCCACTTATCTCTGCATCCAGTTGCACCCATTAAGAAACAGGTGGTATATGGAGCTGGCTGGTGTATAGCAGCACTTGAAACAGGCAAAGCCGTATGCAGAAGCCTCTGGTACTCCTAAAATGGTCGGGTCCTATGAGTTTATAATTTGGTTTGTAGGACGATCAGGCTTTTTTAGGGTTGTCATGGGAAGTAGCAGTATTGTTCATTGGGCATTTCTTCACCTCTTCCCCTCCCTGCTATGTTTAGACAGGATGGGAAAAATAAACACAGCAAATTATTCAGCGTGGAGGAGATTTGAATTGCTCCATGTCCTGCCTCACTTGGAATAGATGAATGTTAAAGCACAGAGCTGCACATAAAATGTTTTCAGTAATGTCAAAGGTACCTAGAGAAGATGAAAATGTTTAAAAGTTCATTTATCTGAACAGCTAAGAAATGGAAACACTTGACGAGGTAACCTATCCAGATTCCCAAAAATGTTATGAGTCAAAAGTCATAGCCACAAACAATCCTTTTTGCTAATGAAAAACTGTCCCCAGGTTTATTTTAATGCCTGTGTTGTGAAAGTATTATAACTTCAGCTTTCCAGGAAAAGTGAACAGTTTTACTGCTATAGTTGCGCTTGTATTGCTTGAAAGATTCACTGTTCACAAAGAAAGAAAGAAAGAGTATTGCATCAAATTCATCTGGTTAACCTTGAAGCAAGAATCTTACTGCAAATTTGCTTGCAGCTGACCAGAAGTGGTGATTTGAATTAAAAATTGTACAGGTATTGACAACAGGAGCCTCTAGTGTGATGATGTAACCTACTTTGGTGCCATCCTAAATTAGACAGTATTCAGTGATCCAAAATCATTAGTTCTAGATTAACCTTGTGTGGCCTAGACAGAACCAGCCCAACGGCGATTAACAAGACAGGAAATCTGGTCTAGTAATGATATTTGAGTCTGCTTCCTGCTGGTGCTGGTTTTAGATGTATTTTGAGCATTAATTAGCATAGAGGTCTGTCTTCTTTATTATTTGAAATTGAACTGATATACTGATACATATAGTTGCTGTACAGACTGGCAGAGCGGACGCTGTAAAGAGGCCAGGCTTTTTTCCTCTTGTCTGACCAATTAGACTGTGGAAGGGTGCCCTGCATTCACCCAGTGTAAGCAAGCAGAATTGTGGATTAGTCTCCACAACTGTATGAAAAAAAGTTCAATAAAGTAAGATGAAATACCCTCTGTGTCATGTTGTAATACTGTGAATACGAGTGTAAATGATCTTTTGTGTGTGATTATAAAAATTCAGTAGAATAACCAGAAGGCTTAATTTTATATCACTTGAATTATGCAGTTTAAATTGATTGGTCATGATTTGTCATAAATGTTATAAACATATTAATACAGTTTTTACTATATTTAATCATCTTGAATAAATACATAAAGAGCAAGCTTGTCAGCAGTGCATGCATAATTAAAATGATCCAAGCATACTCTGTTGAGGCTATAAGAGAACTCGGCATCTGCCTGATGTTTCATGACAGAGGTGTAGGAATATGATCCTTTTTCTGTCTTCTGCTAGTTTCTAATTTATAAAGGTATGTTGAGATTTAAAAACTGTTAGCACCGTTACTGGAGCTAAGATCTCTTGAAAGCATTGGTCCCTGGTCTGAGGAATTCCCCACTCTGATAAGTCTTTAACAGCCTGATCTTTCCAGAATTAAAGGATACTTGAGATAGCTGCTAAAATACTTGCTGTGGGTGCCGTGGTAGTGTGAAACTTTAGTTCTTGTCAGGTAACTCTGATCCTATTTGTGTTCATTGCAGGTGCAGCCACTGTCTAAATAAAGGAATAAGCTGAATCTTTTGTTTTTGTGTCGCCACACTCCAAAACTAATCTTGATGTCAACTTCCCAGGCAAGACTATTTTCAGTCCAGTGATTACAGCTGCCTGTAGTATAACAACTCCATTTGACAACAGATTTTGAAGTTTTTATTTTATTTTTATACTACATTGAAACTAATATGAAACCTTTCAGATATTTTTTCCAAATGAAAGTGTGTGGACCCCTTTTTTTCCTTTTTCTTTCCAGTCCCCACGTATCAAGGCTTTTTTACTGTCCCTTCTCCTTGGTGTGGCCTAAACAAGTGTCTGTCCTAACCCTCAGAATTACTCAGGGAATGGAGTACAGCACTGTGAAACCTCATTTAATCTGATAAATCTCAGAAATATTTTGGCTTCGATGGAGCATAGTATTTAGACAAAATGTAATTTAGTCAAAAGTATTCTAACCGCCATCCCGCTGATCCTTCAGCATTCAGCAAAATCAGACTCACATGAGCAAAAACGTTAACTGGATTTTTTGTTTCCCTTCAGCTAAATCCCAAATTAAAAATTGCTAAACCCTGTTCATTGCCACACAGCAATGTGTTTCTGAGCCCACAGACTGGATTTCTGAAGACTGAGAACAGTATTCTGGGTCCTCATGGTTTCTCTGTGGAAGAGTAACAAGAGCTGCTGGCCAGCAACAAAACAATTATGAAATTTTCAAACTCACAGCCTGGGTATAGATTTTGTTAAGAGTATACTCATAAAAAATTAATGAGGACTTAATGATTAATGGATACTTAATAAATGATTAATAGTTTATTGTGGAGTCCCAGCAAGTCAGCTGTATGTTTATGACTCTTCTGCAGTGCTTACAGACTTTTTGACAAATACTGCTCATGTCTTTACCATTTTTGTGACATAAGTGTATGTAAACTCTTTGCAGCTCTATCTTTAGTGTAAAGTACAGACCAGAGTTTGTAAGTATTAATTTGATTTTGAAACATGCTCAGACTAATTAAGTCTGTGTTTTATTCTCCCTTATCTACCTCTTAGCAGCTGTTCAGGTTAGAGTGAGAGAAGAATTCGAAAACCTGATCCTTGTATCGCACCTTTTGAAGTATAAGAAAGGCCTCATCTGTACAAATGTCAGAGAGCATAGTATTCTCTTGATGTACCAAAGAACTGAACCAAAACTGTGGCCACATGAGGCATCACTCTAATGTATTCAGACTTGTGGGTGACCTGCAGCTGATGAGGAATGCTGTTCATACCCTAAAGCGTTTGTTTCCAGACTCTCTGGACTCACTTTCATCTTATCATTTCACTTGACCACCACGCGCATTTCTCATGCAGCTCTGAACTTAACAATATTATGTCTGTTCTGCAGAAGATCCCTCCCTAAAGAACTCTGACTCTTGAATGTCTAAAGAAAAATTCTTTTCAGTCTTCACATTCCCATTCCTTTTGTAGGCAGTGCCAGCCTTGAAAACTTCCCTGCTATCCTTCTCCCAACTCCTCAATCTGGTCAGTGAGCAGTGGCACTTTCTGACCTCCAGCCTTCTGCCTAAAATGCCTATTTCAGTATGGTGTCTACAACAGATAGGCAGAAGAAAGAGCTAATCTTCTGTAAAGGGAACTTCTTGATGTGCTGTTTCCTCTTTCAGCCGTCAGCTCATCTCCTTGAAACTCTTCCCCTCCGTCTCCTCCCTCTCTCTCTGTCCCTGCTCTTGCTGTGTCTTACCTCTGCCACCATGATTTGTGCCCTTGACTGTCTTCACAGTAAGATCTTTGGGTTAGTTTCCATTAGATGCTTAGTATCTCTTCATATATTTGCTAAAAATTATTAATGTTTCTCCTGTTACATAAACTTGTCATGTACAGTGAGCAGTCTTCCTCTGTTCAGTGTTTCTTGACAGATATTAGCTGTGGAGTTAGCTCTGTCCAACGATTAATTTTCCTTTAGTTTTGAGGCTCCTTCCATTCTCATGGCTGACTCATGACCTGTCTTATTATTTTCTAGGTGTAAGTGGCATACCTAGGAGACAAATACAGCAACACTGTCATTGCTTTATTGTATTTACTTGTTTTAGAATAGCTTAGGTAGCCAAATTTTGCAGCAGAAACTTCAATTCTATTAAAATGGTCCTAGATATTGTATTGACCCAGTATTAAATAATACTCTGCATCCTTTTCCTGTTTTCAAACAATATGAACCTATGTATGCATTTAAGAGCATCTCCAGCTTTATTCCAAAATGCTTTTGCTTATGCACTGCTGTAAACATCTATAGGTCCTAAATCACAATTTGTAGTTTCTTTTTTAAAAAGAAGAACCCATCATGAGAAATTTTTAGGGAAGACAAGTCAAGCGATAGTCTGCAATGAGGAAGTATACTGGAACACAGAATCAGGTCACTTATGTTTGTAGTATGGGTGGGATTCCAGGAGGTTAGACAAATAGCCTTTGCAATAAGAAATCCAGACTAAACAGTAAACGGTGTACAAATGTACTCTGTTATTCAGTTATCAGTCAAGTGCTATGCTAGATGCTGTGGTAACACTCATGTTTCTCTTGACAGTGTTGAAATAGCACGTGTTATTTTTGAACAGCTCAAATGTTGTCCACTGCAACTTTGAAAAGGTGAGGAATGATCTTAATGTGAACATTGTCTCAAGATGGCTGAGGTGTGTGGAGGCTTCTCTGTGGAAAACCTGTCACTTGAGTAAGCAGAGAGTGAGAAGAACGGATCTGTTTGAGATCAGGGGAATAATTCGGGAGTTCATCTGATCAATAGTTTCTTGTCTACAAATCAGAAGGAAGTATCAGTAGGTGCTGAGCTAGAGTGTTTCATCTAGGTGTCCACTTGTTAGGATTGAAATTCTTCTAAAACTGCAGTGTTTTCCTTGTCTTAGGAGAGGGCAGAAACACTCCCCTGAGCTTAGATGTATCAGAGAAGAAGAATGGAGTGTGCTTGAGCCCAAGAAGAAGGGAAGGATACTATATCGGTCTGCAGGGCCATTAGCCACCTAACTCACGTGGTTTTAACACAGGATCTTAATTCATGCCTTTGGATTCAGATGGACCACTTTCCTAGTCTACATGCTGATCCCCTACACAGTGCCACCTCTTCAGATTTTGAGCTTTGAGTATAGCATATTGGGGACCCTGCGGTGTCTCATTAAATGCCTGCAGTGCAGATGCCTGCTTTTTGACTAAGATGTTTAATATCACAGAATAGTCAATGTAAAAGAGCATCATATTTTCCAAAGGCATTAGCAATGACCTAAGTGCTCACCTAAGTGAGCTCTAAAACAGCAGCTGTGGTGTTAAGAATGTCTTCAGTACAGTTTGAATTATCATCGTTTCACCTCTCTTCTGTAGAGTCTATTCATGATTAATACGCTTTAGTTAAATGGGCATTGTCCTGTGGTAGAGAGCAAACAGTTTCTAAGGCTATTTGTAGTGCAAGCTGTCAGAAAGGCAAGGATCCTGGTGTAAAAGTTATAAACTGTATTTGTTCTAGAAATTGGCTTATCTTCTGCTTTCTAGGCCAAATCAGGAACATAGGCATTTCACTGCACCTATATGAGAATGAAAATCTGTTGAAGTCCATCCAGTTCTTAACTTGCCTCTTCTGATACAAAATACTCATTTCAGGCATTCAGGTTTTTGGTTCGTTTGTATGCAGGTAATTCAGTTATGATATTTCAGGTTTGGTAGTATTCTAGTTCATGTTTCAGTAGTGCTACTTGCATTTTGCTGCTTCCCTGATTGATTCTGTATCATGCTAAGGATGCCTTTCATTTCCCAGGGAAACCTGAACCTGACTAGAACTCGCTCCAAACTGGTGCCTAGGACTCTTTGAGTCACATTTTGCTGAATTCTGCTTTTCTGAGTGGCAATTTTGAAATAAGGACAGAGAGAAATTGAAAAGGAATAGAGAAGGTGGTGGGAGGACTCAGATGTTGAATGTTGCAGATTTGCAGGGGAGAAGGTGAATATAAACATTCATTTTCCCTTCTACAACATCAGAGAAATATAGGGTTGAATGCCTGCCTTCTGTAGACAGTGCTGTTTGGGCTTTAGGGGTTATGTTGAGTATGGACTCATGCTGAACTGCCAGACCCTCATATTCTTAATGAATCACATCAAGCGTGCTGAACTATCAGGCACAAGAGAGCTGAGGGTCATCATCATTTCACAGGACTGGGTTCAGAATCTGTCATCTCTTCAAGGAGAGATTTTACAGTGGTGGGTGATTCGTAACCATCTTGTTCTTTGTTTCCTGCAGTTTTGAGAGTGCTGTCACGGGGAAGGCAGGCAGCATCTTCAGAAAAACTCTCATTAATGATGTTAGTGTGATAGAATTTGGTATGTTAAAATGTGATACATATGTAGTATTCTTATGTTTGTGGTAGCCAGTCAACAATAAATAATTCCTGGCAACCTTGTTTAAAAAAGCTCAGTCTGTAATACACATACAAGTGGTGACTTCCAACATCCTGGTTTTAGTTCAGGGTTTGTCTTGGAGGGTTTGTGAATAAAAAAAAGAGTATCAGAAAATAAGCCAAAAAAATCTTAATGGGTTTTCCTAGGAAGGAGACAAACAGTGTCTTCTGTGGTGTTTTAAGAGCAGATTTAAAAGGAAAGTGATTAAAAATGTAAAAGAATATGCACAAGGAAACTGGGATACATGCACAAGCTGCCTCTCTCTTCTGCTTACAGCCCAGCTGTGCTGACAGGCCTTCTGTTCACTCCTTTAGATTAGCAGAGAAAGATGCAGAAAGTGTGCAACGTTACCCATTTGAGAGGTAAAATAATTAAATTCCCCGAGTTTGCAAAAGTTCTCAGTTGTGCAATCCTGCCTTCTGGCATGAAATGTAAAGGCAGAATTTCAGTCATTTTAGCATCCTGTGAACGATAGTTCCCTGCTCTTGTCATTTAAAAAAAAATCAATGAAATGCTATTTCTTTGTTATGCACACATATCACTGAGTTTTTACAACCACATGGCTACTGTGCTACCATTACTCCTTTTGATCAGGGAAAAGTTTATGCTGACATTTAGAGCCTACAGGTGCCATGACCAGATAGATTTTCATGTGTGCACATGTAACTGTCTTTTGCCTTTTGTTTGCTTTATTTTAATACTGGCACGGATGCATGGATTTTCATTTCAAATAAATGTGTGTGGCCCAGTTTCTCTCTTCCCTTGGACCTCTCTGAGGCCCAGTGCGAAAATCTGTAGGTCCTCCCTCCCCAACTGATCTGCCCCATTAAAGGTGGGGGGAGGGTGCTAGTCTGCCCCTTGGGGTCATAGCCCTCTCAGAGGGCAGCAGGGGAGTGGTGCTGATTCTGCACTGCAATCGGTTGATCTGGTGGCAAACATGGGCCCTGAGCTCTGTTTACATGGCTTCCCTTGCAGAGCTGTCAGATTAAATACGGTGCCATGACAATGTTTCTCCCCTTATGTGACTAGAGGGCAAGAACCTTGGATCCGTCAGTAAACTTTGACTTCCTGTACGGTTACGGAAAGTATCGCTCCAATTAAGCAGCTGTACCAGCCCCTGTGTCCCCTAATTAATTTACTTCCTACTAGTTTCTGAGCTTTCTCCACCACTGCTGTAGTTCAGGTTCTGTCCTCTGTAAGTTTTTTAAGATTTATGTTAGTTGAAAGAACTTGCTTCAGGCTGAAATTTAACCTGAACAGTCATTGAAGATAGCTAGAAATAGATTTGCTTTCTACAGGAGAAATGTGTTCCAAGTACAGAATTATAAATCAATAAACACAGATAATTTGGGGTTGCTGTGGGGTTTTGAGTTTTGGGGGGGTTATTCTGTTAAATACCACTTGAGTGAGTAATTTGCAATGTGAATTGGTATATGGGTGTTTTCTTCAGTGAAAACGTTGGTTATTAGTCATTCATCTATTTAATATGCCAGTGGATCATTAAAAACAAGTCTCCTAAATTATCAAACTAACACAAAGAAAAAAATCTGTCTTAATAGTTAGTCCCTGGCTGTACATGGTAATTCTACTTACATACAATTTCAGGTATGTGATGGATCTCATTAGACTTCGTTAAGATTGCGTGGGCGTGTATGTACGTAAGTTACCTGCGAAATAAGGTCATTTGGTCAGTGTGATGCAAGGAGCCAAGAGGCCTTGGTTTTGGATGTCAGTGGGAGCTGAGGATGGCCAGTGTCTCTTAAGAGGCCTGGGCAAACAGACTCCATATCCTGAAGGCCATTTGTTTGCATGGATGTCAATAGGATTTTCAAGCTTGGACCCTTGCCAGCATCTTCTCTTTGTTTTAATGAAGTATAAGGTTTTGAAAATATGTTAAAATTTGCCTTCATCTCTTTTCACCCTACAAGAGTCTGGCACTTCGAGAAAAACTCTCTGGTTAATTTCCCTCTCGCATTTACTTCCTTGTGTTCTCCTGTGGCACTTCTTACAGCTATAGCTGACCCTTGGCATTATTTTTCTACTCCAGGGAGATAGGACAGGTCCTGAGTTTGCCAGATTTTTGATTAATGTACTGAGGACCCTGAAGACTGTTTCCTAGGTCATTTAGTCCCTCTCTCTTTGTGAAGGAAGGACTGTTCTCTTTTAGTAGTTCAACCAATGGTTTCTGTTCATTTGGGTTTTGAGTAAGTATTCCAAGCAGGGGGACTAACGGAGAAGACCTTTGTTCTAATGTTTAGCACTGTCGAAAGGCACTTCATGAGTTGTTTGTCTTTTCTAGGTACGGGCAGCGGATCTCTCTCCCACGCTCTCATCAGGACAGTGGCTCCCACAGGGCACCTGTACACGGTGGAGTTCCACCAACAGAGGGCTGAGAAGGCCAGGGAGGAGTTTCGGGAGCATGGGGTGGAGCATCTGGTCACTGTGACCAACCAGGATGTCTGCAAAAATGGGTTTGGTGTCTCAGACATTGCAGATGCCGTGTTCCTAGATATTCCGTCTCCATGGGAAGCCATAGGACATGCAAAGTCAGCATTAAAAGCTGAAGGTAACTGCACTTATCTCTTTCTGTTCAGGAAGTACTGTGCATGCACACATCTCTGCCTTTGAGCCATAGGCTAGGTCTGCTTGCTTCCATTGTGTGATCACTGTTCTCAAATGTCAGTCTCTAGGCATTTCTAAGGCTGAAAAACCTTCAAAAGAGGTCTTCAATTTACAGTGGAAGATTTGAAAGGAGAACTTTTTCCTACAGGCCTGTGCTAGCTGCTACGATTAGCCTGGGCAGTTTATAAAAAACCCTTTGAAACTTTGTGCATTTTGCTAGATCTGAAGTGAGTGGGAAGCAGCAGTAACAATAAATGCTGAAAGCAAATTTCTTTGGCAATTCAGTGGAAAGGTGTTTGTATAAAAGGTGTTCAGATGGACTTCACATCAAACATTGCAGATTTGGACCTATTTAACAGAGCATCCCATCAGTAATGTTAAAGAAAATGTGGTTATACTTAAATACACTTGCTGATTTCTGCCTTAAATCTCTGCTGTTGGAGCTAATGGGAAGTTTGCCATTGGTGGCAGTGGGAATGGAACATAAAGGCTGTTCTAGCTTATGCCAGTTATTCCGGGATTGTGACGGCAAGTGAGAACTGCTGTTGAGGTATTGGATGGATTTCGTCGGTTTATTATAAATCTTTTCCCTATTGAAAAATAAGCTTCAGTGAATAAATCATTCTTTTATCCTGGAATAACTTTTTCCCTAATTAATGTTATACTAGTGTAACTATACTAGTGTAGATCTGAACTAACTTGTGCCAGATCACTTCCATCTACAAAAGTGATTTTTCTAATCAAGAGAGCATGGAGTGCTGAACAGTGCCCATGCTGGGACATGAGTTTAGTAAAACTTGATTATGTGCCAAGGCCCAGTTCTTTGTTAAAATATGTAATCACAGGCCTGACTTTAAATGAATTACTAGGTCTTCTTGAAATCACAGGATTTAAGCTTGTTCTTAAAGGTCACCGAATGTGCATTACCTTGCTCAGTCAGGACCAACCCAGCTGTTAGGCTACTTCAGCTACTACTGAAAATTTTCTAGAAAGCTTTCTGATACCAATGTAATACATGATTTCTTTAAAAAGTGAATAAATAGAGACTTGTTAGCACTCTGTATCTGCAAGGGTTACAGCTCAATTTGTAGCTGCTTTCCAGTGTGTCCTGGGAGAAAAATAATTGTCACTGCACTGTACGATGCCCTTCCCATGCTCAAATTATCTAATCTAGTGAGCACAACACTCAGCTGACTTCCCAGCTTAGAAGGCGCTGCATTGCGCAGTCCCATTTGAATTATTTAAGTGGTGCATGTTTAGAATACTAAGCAGAGCTGCTTGAACAGTTCCAAGTTTTGAATCATAGAATCATTTAGGTTGGAAAAGACCTTTAAGATCAAGTCCAACCATTAACCTAACACTACCAAGTCCACCACTAAACCATATCCCTAAGTGCCACATCTACACGTCTTTTAAATACCTCCAGGAATGGTGACTCAACCACTTCCCTGGGCAGCCTGTGCCAACGCTTGACAACCCTTTCCGTGAAGAAACTTTTCCTACTATCCAATCTTTGTCTCACTCCAGCATTTGAAATCCTAGAAAAGGTATTATAGTCCCAAACTGGCCATGCCATCTGGCTATACTTTTCTGTGCTATGCTACAAGGTTACATCTGCTTTGGCAATATAAATAATACTTCAAAATCCCACATTTTTGTGTTTGTGAAGTGGCATCATGCATTTTATGTACCAGTCAAAAGGCGAAGTTGCTGATCCTTGCTGCAGTTTTTGCTGCGAACAGCCACCAGTGCCTGAGATCTGTTATTGGTGTAAGGCTCATTTTTTGGGTTTCACAGTACCTGACTGAGCTGGGGGCATTTTTTAAATTCTGCTATTTTGCATATAAACAAAAGCTGTTTTTCTTTTTCATATAAAATATAATTGATTGCAGTAGTAATAGGTACAAACACACACATTTCTTTTTTATTCCAAATCATGTGGGTAGTTTTGTTGTGTGGGTTTTTTTTACTGCTGTAATATCTAAAATATGATAGAAGGGTATCTGTAACTGCTTCCCTTTCCCTACCGCAGGCAGATAATTTTATAGTGCTCCTTTGTTTTGTTTTCAAACAGTTAAAGCTCTTCTGCAGTAAGAACAGTCTGTGCACATACTGCTGTTGTTCACTGCTGTTCCAAGGGTTAGTATAGTGATAAAGCATCACTGGAGAAAATGAGTCGTTCCACTCTTTTCCCTCCACGCCCTCTTTTCCCTCCACGCCCTCTCTCTCACATCTGGACAGGGTCACATTTGAACCATTCACACCGTGGGTTTTATTGTGATGTGCCATGCAAATATCGCAGCTGTACTGCCAGATAGAGGTAATTTATTCCCTAAAGTCTTAAGGTGCTTTGAATGAAATCAGAGCTAAGCAAATTCAATATATACCATCAGCTAGCCTCCTCTTTAAAACCACAATATTCATTGTAGAATGTTCAGCTGAGACAGTATGTAAGACAGAGTTCTTAACCTTAACAAAACCTTATCAAATCAGTGTTTTCTCTCCTACTTAAGCTCAAGATCCTGAATAGTTGCAGCTCCTAGTAGGCTGAGTGTTAATGATCCTCTTTACAGAGTACATTTATCACTCACATTATGCCTTGCATTATGCTGTAAATACACTACTTACAGTAGCTTGGCCTCCCATTTAAAGCACTGTCAACCTCTGAAGAGCTGAAAGAATAAAATGGCACAGTAGGTTTGTGACTAGAAGGTTCTTGTTCTCTGGTGATGCACTCTGCCGACGTTCAGGCTTGCATCTCAGCTGCATCCTTCTGTGCTGATTTCACCAGTCACACTTTCAGCAGAAATGCTGCTTGTAATGTCTCTCGGGCACTGCTGCACTGCAGAACTTGCTTTCATTTCCAGACCTGCACTGTTTTTCTTTTGCAGCATATGCTGATTAATGCTTTTCTATAGTCATAGCTGCTGTTCCCAATATCTGACCTTGGTGGTTTTTGCCAAGTTGCTGTTAACCCCTTCAGGCTAAATTTTAAAAAATGAAGAAAATGAAAAAATTGTGAGGTAACAAAAAATCTTCAATATTCTACAGTTCTTAAATGCCCTGAAACTTTTGACTCACAGTCATCTCGCAGCTGAATACTGTAGTGCTTTGAATATAATTCTGCACCCACCTACTCTGCTCTCATAAATATTGTCTATTTCTTCCAAGGCTGTGGAAGATGAGGCAGAAACCCATTTGTACAATAATTTTCATACAGATTTTAAATTTTCAGGTAGGGAGGTGGAAAAATACAGCCATATATTAGGTTGGATCGGCCTCTTGCATTATAAATTGGTCCTTGGTAGTGTTCAAATTCAGTCTGAGTCACAAAATTATTAAAACTACTGCTCTTTTATTTCCTTTCTTTCCTTTAAAGATTTTACTCTTAAATTCAGACTTGCCACTCCCTCTTGAGCATCATAAAGCCCCTAAATTATGAGTTTGTCAAATTGTGATGCTTGAATCAGGTAATATGGTGCTGTCAGGTCTCCCCCCAAAACTCTGCAGGGAAAGTTCCCTCTGAACATCTCCCTGTTTGGGCCTCTGCATTTGCTGCCATCACAGAAGCCCTTTAGCAGTACTCTTGTTCTTTGTAGTTGGTTTTCATTTCCAAAGTTTTATATTTGTTTCATTTGTACACAATGGACTTAAAACAGGTCTTGTTTGCATTTTTTTCCCCTTAGCATAGCCATTGATTGTTGTCCTAACCTGCCAGGTTTGGTTATTACAGATGCTGCATAAGAGAATAAATAATATCTCATCCTCACAGTAGCTTGTGGTGCAGGTAAGGCATTGCCTGGTTTAGCTAGTTTCGGTTTTCATTCGGGCTTGCCTCCCTCCTCCCCTGAGCTTTCAGGGATTACCACGTCCATGTAGAAAGTCTCACTGGCTATTTTTCTTGAGCCCCAGAGGTTATTAATGGTCCCATTTCTAAATCACCCAGGTGTGGCTTTGAGGAGCAGCTGAAATCCCTGGCCACAAGTCTCACCCCTGTGGTATCTGGGCAGGGAGTACCCCAGGCTGAATCACACTGAGAAGAGGGCAGCGACATGAAGGCTGATGTTGTTTGGGCTTGGGCTACCTCAAGAACACACAGGGAATGTGTTAGGGCAAGAAGTGGAGCCTGACAGTCTAGCATGCTGTCGTCCTCCACCCATGCAGGTGGTACTCAAGTTGGTATCAATGCTTCTTCGCATGTCCTCAGGAGATTGTTTTGGAATGAATGGATGAAGCAATAAGTGCTTGCTAAAATGTCGGCACCAGCCTTTGCTGGTGTGGTACCTGCTTTGATTCGAAGGAGAATTAACTCAAGGTAAGGTTAAAGATCCACAAACTATCTTTAAATTGAAGCATATCCTCTCAACATTGAGGGGTCATCTGGTCCAGTGCAAAGCTTCCCCACTAGGATCTAGGTCTGGGTGCTAACCCACAAAGCAGCTTCATCTGGTTCCCAAGCACTGCCTATTTGCTGAGCCAGCCCCAGTAGTTGTATCTTGCTGGAAGGCATTAACCTAGCTCGGGTCTGTCAGGGATTGGTAGGTCAGGTGCGCATGATGGGCCTGGCCTGAAGTAAAAGTGTTTCTTTCACATGTCAAGAGTCAAACAGAAGGATTCCTGCATTGTAATCCATGCTGTGGAATGCCAACCAAAGCCATTGGCCTTTACAGTTTGTAGGAAGTAGTTTGGGATGAAAGGATCCTTAAAGGAAGTTGTTAGTTTTCTTCCCCAGTTTGGAGCCAACTGATTTTTTAATTTCCTTGTTGCATGCTTTTGCCAGCCCATAATAGTGAGCAGGAATAAATTCCTTCTGAAGGATGCACCTACAAATGTAGAGGTTAAGGTCACATTTGCAGAAAATCACATCAAGCTCCTATTAATGAGCTGGCAAGTGATTTGGAGAAAATTTTCTTTTCTGAATCAAGAAACATCCTTTAATTTCTTCCAACAGCCGAATCCTGTAATTTCACTTGTCAGGGAAGCTACATCAAATCGCCCACGAGCACACTCACTTAAAAGGACGTTCTGTCCCCTTTTACAGAGGCAGTATTTTTAGTGTCCTACTAGCACAGAGTAAATGCCACGGTGATGCTGCTCAGTGACTCTCCTGCCTCGCCCCTACATAATGATAATGCCTGTGTGATTTTTTTTCTTCCATGAGATCTTTGTAATGTAATCTTCCAATTATGACAATGCACTGAAGTCCCGAAACCCAGGGCTGTTGTTCTTTTACCAGAGATAAAAATACTGTGTTGTATTCTTTACATCACAGAATCATTTCTAAAATTACAGGCCCTTTTCCCTGGAACTTAATGGTGCTGCACTACATATGTTCTTTTTGCATCTTCTGAATAATACTGGGATGATGAAAAAACCTGTCAGAGCACTTGTGACACATACTATAACCTACAGAAGTGAGCGCACATAACTTGGACACGTTTTCTGTATCATAAGCATGCACTTGGAGTTCTTGTCAATTGGGTAGCACTGCCAGATTTTCCATACTTGAAACCTAATGCAGTTATTAGCTAAATAGAACTGGTAGAGTTATTTCTTGCTCAGACAAACCAGAAGCAAAATTGTTTGTGGGAGTTGCACAGGAATGTAGCAGGAACTGCTCTTGAAGGAGGAGCAACTTGCAAGGCACTGACCTCTTGTAAAGATGCAAGGGTGTGTCCCTTGATTACTAATTAGATACTGTCTGTTAAAATGTACAGTGCTACGTGGATGCAAATCTTCTCTTTTACTCCCCCCCCGCCCCGCCCCGTCCCTTAA
>VYZW01048254.1:37467-116810 GCA_013401315.1 Balaeniceps rex | reverse complement strand
CCATGGCAATTGAAGCTTCCCAAATCTTTCTGGTTTAGACAGCCTCTCAGTCTGGAACTGCAATTTCATTTTTGCCTTCCAACCTTCTGCTAATTGTAGCTTTCCAGTCTTCTCTGAATATCTGCTTAATCAAACAAGTCCAGCCTGCAAGTCAAATCTGGCTTGCCCAATGGTATGTACCGGAAAAAGCAGAGGAGACCCCTCTCCCACTTGTTAGGATCCATAGAGACAGATGCTTGGTGGTTTTGCTTCTAAGCTATTTTCAGGTATATTTATTTGGGAGGGATGTATAACAATAACCAGAACAATAGGTATGAAAGGGGAAAAAATGAAATTGGCAAAACTACTAAAACCCACTGGATGCTCTCAGTTATATGGAATACTAGCTGCTACGCTGCTTTCTCACTCATCATACCTGAGAAGCTTCCAGCAGTGCAGTAAGTAAAGTAACATTTTTTGCGCTTCCCCTCTGGATATTAGCTATTGCAAGCAAGAGCTTTCTTCGCTACCAAGTGTCTTGAAAGCCTATTTTCTGCAACCCTACTTCCCCAAGCAGTCCCTTTTGCAAGGAGGCAGTCTGATAAATCATCACCAAGTTTGGTGTTGACATGCTATGCTCAGCTGACCATCCCGAGGCAAAATGAAGGGTGCTCTGCCTTTAACTGAAGGCTTGACAAGAACCGTAGGCGACTCTGCAGCTTGTATGGCAACAGCTGTGTGCAGGCTTCTTAGTTTTTGACTGTAAATCTAGACCATGTGAATTCGAAAGCCTAAACATATCTTGAAACCCTTGTAGTCAGAATGAATAAGAACAGACTTACTGTAAATGTAAATATATTTCCCTTTTTTATTGCAATATTGCAAACCACCAAAACCAAAAAGCCTGAATGAAATAGTAGTAAGTCTCTGGTCTCTCTGCAAATTCTTGCTTTGCAGACAAAGAGTTATTGTGAACTGACATTTAGCCAAGTTAGACATTTGTTCAGTTCCCTACACAATAAGAATATAACATCTTTCTTTATAACATATGTGCATCATCGTAGCTTTCTAATTATGTAACAGAAATGTCTTCCTGAGCTTTTCTCTTTTACATCTACAAACATGGTAGAAGTGTGTACTGCTTTGGCCAGAAAAGATTAGCTGTCTGGTTCAGAATCATCTTGGTAGCCCTGGCCATCCTGATGAACATATAAATCTAATTTCATGCGAGCTAGCAGACTGAGTGTGCAATTAAATCAGCATCAACGGAGTTGGTTAATAATGACACATACCAGCATTAATTTTGCAGGTGATTATTAGATTTGTTCTTTAATTGTCACTCCAGGGAATTACTTGTCCAGGGTACTTTGTTCTGAAGATGCACAATAAGAACCCCTGGCTGTGGAGACTTTATTTCAGGACTAAAATTAAATCCTACTTAGTGTATGGTGGATTAATGGTCATGGAAAGTGCTCTTCCCCGGTCAGTACCCAGCACATCATTGCTGCACAGTAACTATAGCGCTACTGTGATGCTTTCAGACCTGATGCTTTCTTTTTTGAGAGATGTGACTTTAGAAACAAAAAAGGAAAAAAATGGGGAGTTTGAGATAAAGCAGGCTTCATGTAGTCCCAGCATAGCCTCTTTTTAGCGGGATGCTTTACTCTCACTTGCACAGGTTCTTTAACTACTTAGACAACTGGTGTTGGAAGGCTTCACTGGATGAGCCTGGGAGAGGGCTGGGAAGGAATGCAAATCAGGTCAGCAAGCATAATTGTAATAAGTAAAACAATAGCTGAAGCTGCATTGCCCAGTGTTCCTTCCCCTAGCACAAAAGCTTTTCAGGAAGGGCAGTTGCCTTGTGGGACACTGTGTCCTGGGTGAAAGCGCATGCCCTGGCTTTATGGCAGACAGTGCCCTTATAATTCTTTGATCTGATTTGGCTGTGGCTTTTCAGAGTAAATCTGAATCATTCTATTCTCAGCTGTTAAGGTGACATTGTAGCATGCAGAAAGTTGTAGGGGGCCTATTAATACTCTGTATTTAGAATCAAAAATCTGAACTGTGCACAGACAAGGAGACAAGTGTTAGTTTATGACTTGAAAGTCCTATTCTAGAGTTTTGAAGCATTTGCTGTAAAACTGCCCGATATGATATCCAGTAAACTTTAATGCTCAGGGGACATGCTAGTCAGCTTGACTAAAAGGGTAAAGTCTTAACAGCACTCCATCTATGGCCTGGAGAGATTACTTTATTCTGTACACGCATACCATCGTTCTCAAATAAACACAGACGCTTTTGTCAGAGTGTGTGTGCACGCACGCTTATATTCTAATGAAGGCAACTCTGTACAGTGTGTGGAGAATGACTTCTGGCTTTGTGTAGGTGCCAACTTCAGTTTGGTGCCTCAGTCCAGAATAGTGGATAGTGATTCCAAAAGAGTCGCTGCTCTAAAGGGATCAACTTTTAACCGTTTTATCATGAACAAATGTGGTGGGCAGCACTGGATTTGGAAGATTAATGAATTTGCTATTGCAATTTTTAAAGGGTCCAAAGCATCACACAGAGTCATGCATATGATGTGATTTTGTGCACTTTAAACATGCATAGTTGCCTCATGGAGATTTTCTTGAAGAATGTTTTCACTTTGTCTGTATAATAGTAATTCTATGGGCATCTGGGAGAATTTGAAAAAAGGTAAAAAATGCTTTGTTTTGGTTTTTGCTCTCTTTTCCACTACCTGTCTCATTTTTCAGGTGGCCGCATCTGCTCTTTCTCCCCCTGCATTGAACAAGTCCAAAGAACCTGCCTAGCGATGGAAGAATATGGTTTTACAGAGATTAACACCTTGGAAATTCTGCTCCGAGTGTACAATGTAAGAACAATTAGCTTGCAAATCCCTGACCTTGGAAAAGCAGCTGAGGATAATTCTAGCACTGGCTTTGACAGCAGCAACCCATCAAACCAAGGTAGCCCGTGCGCTAATCTGCAGCAAGGAACTGTGCAGTTCAAAAGCGGCGTGCCACTCAGGGAGATGGTCGGTCACACTGGATACCTGACTTTTGCCACCAAGAGCCTGTTTTAGTACATGTTGAGTTTGTGCAGTTTGGAGTGGGTTGTGTGTTTGTGTGTGTATTCTGTTTTCATGGTTCTTTTTTGTAGGGCATCCAAATTTTTACTTGTCAGGGAATTCCATATATAGTCAGATTTGGTTGGAATATGCTTTGTTTAAATAGCACACAAGCATTAACCAGAGCAGCATCAAGGGAATGTTGAAACTCTGGAACAGTGCTCCACTTGCTGTCAGAAAGAAGATAAATTAATAGCGAATGGCCATTCACTGGAATGTGCAGAATAAAGATCTCTCCCGATAAGAAAGCAAAACAAACAGCACACTAATTGCAAATAAGTTGGATTTTTTCCTCCTCTTTTCTGAATTACTTTCCCAGGCTTATGTTTTTATTTTTTTCTAGCATCACTAGACACTTTTTTTTTTAACTTCTCTAGTGTCTGTGTTGCTCTGAGGAATGTGAAAGTGCCTTCTTGCTTCCTTTTAGATACAAAAGTTGCAAGGTCATTGGTTTGCGAACACGACTGATCACAGAATTAGTGTTTCCTTGGAATAGTGTTCGGCTGCACAGAGGATTATTGGCAGTGCTCAGGAACACAACCTCTCACTCCATTCCAGGCTGGCATCTGCAAATCATTTAGATTACACAGAAGGGTGCTAATTGTTGGATTTGGTTTAAAATAGTATATTATGCTCACCAATTTATAGTAGAAATTTGGACCTGGATTCATACTGTAGTCTTCTAATAGATCATCCACTTCCATAGTTGATGAATCCACTGTGAAAATTCACTGAACAGCTGGTTAATATTGTCTGAACACCTCTTCGTAAGCGGTGTGGCTGAGGTTCTGTTTGTTTGGTGTTTTATGTGCATTATGGTGTACTATTTTCCTGCAGTTGAATGACAGATTGCTTTGGCAGGATTTCTGTCTCCAAATTGCAACAACAATGCAAACTTAGCAAAATCCTCAATCAGCTTTATTACGTTTTCAGACCACTTACTCTTTGGTCTTCTATACAAAGCTGGTGGGTGTGATGAACTATTTGAATGCTGGATTAAATTTTGTATTTACAGATTAAAATAGTTATGCAACTTTATAAAGTTCCTTTGGTTTTTTTTTTTTTTTTTTAAATGAAATCACAAATATTTTTATTCCAGCCACTAGTACTGTCCCTGGAAGTGTTTAGTTGTGCCTTGCATTCAGTACCTGAATATACTGATTGCCATGTAAGAAAAATAACCATTCATAAACTGCTGCCTGAACATTTGAACCTGATATCCCTCCCCCATTCTTGACAAAAATAAACAAAGCTAAGCTTTTAACGTGTTATAGCAGAACGCTAATCCATAACCGTTTAAAGAAAGCTCAACCGATCACGACAGCAAAGATAAACTGTTGAGCAGATTAAAGGCAGAAAGCAATTCTGTTGAACTAAATCACTTATGTAAGTTGGCCTACAACTGTAGCATTTCTCCAGAAATTATGTGAAAGTTCTCTTTCTACTGCTGTTAATGTCCTCCAGAAAGGCATGCAGTAAACTGTTAACACTCTTTATATGGTTTGGTAGCTGTGTTATAGTGACATGCCTGCATGTGTATGCATATGCACATGTTTGTGTGCTTAAACCACCACCAGAGAAGTAAGTATTAACATAAACCAGAAGAGAGGATGGGGAAATACAACATTAAGGCTACAAGGTTGTTCTTAACTTCCTTCAAGGTGATTCTCATTCACTAACAAGTGGGATCCCCAGTCTTCACCAGGGATAATTCCAGCCCTAGACTTGAGTCGTTTTTCCCGACAGACTTTAGTTTAAAATAGTGTAACATTTAAACAGGATTAAAGAGCATTTAAACAGGATTAAAGAGGAACAAAGTCATGTTTCTGTCCTACAAATAGACGTGGAATGGAAATACCGATGTGTCTTCATGGAGCTTGAAACAAGGCTGATGCCTTTTTGCCTACAAAGCCCAATTCAAACCCCCTTGAAATAAACCATTGACTTTGCATGGTCCCATATTGGTTTGATCCCTGCTGAGGAAGGGCAAGCATTGCGTAAGAGGAGAAGGATTTCATTCTGTCTTTGCAATGTTAAAAAGGCTTCTGTGTTTTTGTTGCCAATCACAGCCATGGCCAGCAGCACCACACTGCTTCCTGCTGTTGCTTTCTTGTCAGGGTCACAAGGAGGATCCCACACTGTCCAATGTGGATGGTACTGTGCTGCCAGAACCCACCAGTGTTTAATTCTGCTTATGATCACCCGTGTTTTACATTCTGGCTACATTCCCTGCCTAAAGTGGTAAATCAGAAACATGGGTCTTTCCTGCCACACTGGGGGAATCTGCCTGGGCCACACTTTCAAGACTCCTTTCTCTTTTTAGTTTTAGTCTTCAATCTAGAATGAAACATCTCTTCTTCCTGCCCTGATGCAGTTTGGTCACATGTTGGCAGGCTGCACATTTTCATTGCTGCTGTGCACTTGGATCCCTCAGTTGTTGTGGACAAGCACCAGTACACAGTGCTACCTGACAGCCAGGTTCAGCTTGTCCCGTTGTGCTCCATGCCCTACAAGCTAGCATGGAGAGCAGTCTTAGACACCTTGCAACCTACAAGGCAAACAGCAGTGACTAAGATGAGGCTTGTGAAACACTTGAGAGGTCTGCTGCTGTTCACTGTTTACCTGTGCTTTAATTAAAGCATTACAGATCTGTATCTCAGTGTGGTTGTTTCCTGCTTACCTGTTAGCACAACACTATTTTCCTCTGAAGATGTGATCATAAATCCTGTTTGAGAACCTTAAAGTGATAAAGTAGCAAAAATGCTAGGAACTTACTCTTCTGCTTGATTTCCTGCTCTGTCTTCTTCTTAGGTACTTTGGGGATACGTGATGGTGAGGCGATGGTTCTTCCTGGGAAGCGTTCCAGAGATGAGGGTTCTGGTTGATGGTCACTCCCTCGAGAGTACATCTGTGCTCCATTAGTCCTGGTGAACTGGGTGATTCATGGAACTCATGGTGACCTAGAAAGGAGGGCGGCCCAGAGATGCAGCAGGCCTAGATCTACTTGTAAATACCTAGCGCTCATCCCAGCAGTCTGCATCATTTAGGTGGGCGAGTGCGCTGGGCAGCCCATGTGTTCGTGCCTTACCAGGTTCCTTCTGGACAGGGACTGGAGAAAACTGTGCGCTCCTGGACTGCAACTCAGTGGTGTTCGGTGCTCCCAGCTCACCTGTGATGCCAGTGGGAGCAGTGCAGGCTCAGAAAAGGAGGGTTGGGAAACGGCTGGGCTCTCGGAGGCCGTTGTGGGGCTCCATCTCGCCTTCTGCTTGTGCAAATATGAGAGAGGCACAATAAGAGCAAAGTGGCAGAGTCAGCATTGCATAACCATGATGTTACACCAAAGGTACATGCAGCTGTGACTGGTCAAAGGGAGGAAGGGGGTTACTCTAGTACCAGCAGGTTCTGTCTGTGTCACCATGAGGGAAAGCATTTACATGCTGCTGGCCTCTCGAGTGCTCCTGAGGAACTATGTTGTTCAGATGCCAAAAGAGGGGAGCCAGATTGTGTTATTTCCTTTCTCCCTATGTGATGGCTCCTGAACTGGAATGAATCTGCATCAGTATCAATGCAGGGAACAAATAAACCTTGAATTAAATAGTCAAATAAAAATAATCCTCCTCACTGGTATCCAGCCCTTTACCTGCATATCTCACCCAGGAGCTCTGTGTCCTTTTGTAGGCTGTTCAGGACATGCTGTTCTCTTCTGCTGGAGGGCAACATCTTTGAACTCTGAGGTTAGCTGGCTGATATGCTGATAGAAATAAATGCAGAAGCCAGCTGGGAACACTGGCCTGTGGGGCATCTCACCATACCTGCGTGTTTCTACCTGGCTGCTAAGGTAGATCGCCCACAGCTGGGCTTCCCTTGCCATGGAGCGGTCCCTTCCCGTCATGTCCCTCCTCCTGCCCTCATACCCAAAGCTAACGGACATACTGCTAGCATGCACCAGCTCCTCCTGGTGCTTCGAAGCAACGCGTATTGCACAGCCAGGTTTTTAGCAGAGGCAGGCATCTTCCTCTTCTCTTTACCGGCCCACAAGGTGGGGAGAAGGGCTATTTTTTGCCACCCCATCAGGACATGTAGCCGCAGAGGCTCTGCAGGTAGGGTTGCCGCAAGGTGCTGTGGTGAGAAGCTGCCTGACTTTTCCTGACCCCGGGCACTCTGCGGAGAGCAGTGTGCTGCCATGGAAACAGCACAGCATCATTCAAGCCGCTGAAGACCTCAGCCTTAAGTTATTTTGGTGGGGGCTGAGTGGGTTGATGCTAAATATCGTATTCCCTTATAGGGTGATCTGCCTGAATGGTTCCAGTGGAGCTGTGGAGAAGCTCTCCCCAGGGGTCCAGATAGCTGCAGGAAGTGTCAGAGACCAGGACCTAGTGAATTCAGAGCTACTGCTCCCAGAGGTGCTGGCTGAGCAGTCAAAGCTATGTGAGTAGAGGAAGGAGCTTTTTCCATCTTTTTCTGATAGTGCTGATACTGATTCAGCACGAAGCCCATGTGCATGACTAGTTCTAGTCAGCGAGGAGAAACTGTTGCTTTAGCAACCTCCCTTTGTATTGGGCACCGTGCAGGAAGGGGAAGTCTGCGGTGGGATTTTCCTCTCCTGTTGCTTTGTGGGGGGCGTAGTCCCCTCTCCTTCCTTGAGTCAAAAGTACATTAGCAGTAGTTACCCCTAATGCAGGTGTCTGGGACTCAGCATGGCTGGTCCTTGAGGGGTGAGGAAGATGATGAGACTGTAGCGTCTGTGGTACTTTTTACATCGGTCCCCCATGCCCTTAGAAATTGTCCATAAAGCACTATTTCAGAATAATTAAAAAAAAAATAAGAGCCACCTATTGGAGGAAGAAGTGGAAGAAGCAGTAGCGAGGTACAGAATGATTTCTGGGAGAAGATGCCTCCTTTCCTGGCCCTTTGCAATGAAGAGGCAATTCTGCAGAAGGTTCCAGCTGCTCCTCTTAAAAGCCATGGATCAGAAATGCTCATTAGTGAGGATGTCAGTTCAATCAGGCTGTTTTAACAAGGCATGTAGGCTGGGATCTACAACTGATGGAGTGGAAAGGAGGGAGGGAGAGGAAAAGAGATTTTTTTAAAGCGTCTGCAGTCAGCTCAACCTGTTGGGTTACATGTACGTCATGTCATGCTGTTGTTAAAAGAGTTGCAGTATGGTCTAAATTTTCTTAGCAAAATATACAATATATTTAGGTATAATACAGAAAAGAATCTCCCATTTCAATACATTATTAGGCAAGAGCATGAGACAAGAAAGAGATTTGAATCATAGAATAGAATCATAGAATGCTTTGGGTTGGAAGGGACCTTCAGAAGTCATCTAGTCCAACCCCCCTGCAGTGAGCAGGGACATCATCAACTAGATCAGGTTGCTCAGAGCCCCGTCCAACCTGACCTTGAATGTTTCCAGGGATGGGGCCTCCACTACCTCTCTGGGCAACCCGTTCCAGTGCTTCACCACACTCATTGTAAAAAATTTTTTCCTTATATCTAGCCTAAATCTCCCCTCCTTTAGTTTAAAACCATTACCCCTTGTCCTGTCACAACAGGCCTTACTAAAAAGACTGTCCCCATCTTTCCTATAGGCCCCCTTTAAGTACTGAAAGGCTGCAATAAGGTCTCCCTGCAGCCTTCTCTTCTCCAGGCTGAACAGCCCCAACTCTCTCAGCCTGTCCTCGTAGGAGAGGTGCTCCAGCCCTCAGATCATTTTTGTGGCCCTCTTCTGGACTCGCTCCAACAGCTCCATGTCCTTCTTGTGCTGAGGGCTCCAGAGCTGGATGCAGTGCTCCAGGTGGGGTCTCACCAGAGCCGAGTAGAGGGGCAGAATCACCTCCCTCGACCTGCTGGCCACGCTTCTTTTGATGCAGCCCAGGATACGGTTGGCCTTCTGGGCTGCAAGCGCACACTGCTGGCTCATGTCCAGCTTTTCTTCCACCAGTACCCCCAAGTCCTTCTCCGCAGGGCTGCTCTCAATCCCCTCATCTCTCAGCCTGTATTTATATCGGGGGTTGCCCCGACCCAGGTGCAGGACCTTGCACTTGGCCTTGTTGAACCTCATGAGGTTTGCACAGGCCCACCTCTCCAGCCTGTCCAGGTCCCTTTGGATGACATCCCGTCCATTTGGTTACCTGTGTTGAGAAATCAGGTTTAACTAAGACACCAGTTGCAGTTTCTGCATGTTCTCTTGCTGTGTTTTTGTGTCCTCTGTCAGATAAGGTGGAAACATTTAAGAAAATGGATAGTACTTGAGTGAAATATATACCCCACAAGCACACAAAGTCTCGAGGATAAGAAACTTCCAGCTTTTACCACCCAGTGCTCCCAGGAGGATCCTTTATTGTCAACATTTCCTCATCGATCTTAGCAGCACTTTAGAGAGAGACAAAATTGCCCTTTTTCAGTGGAGAGAGCAGATATTCACATGGTTACAGCTGATTACCAGCCTGTGGACACATGTCAGAGCAAGGATGGCAGCGCTGAACTCCTTAAGGTTTCTTATATGGACTGTAAATGGGACTGTACCCACCCTCAACGGGTTGCTAGCATTACATCCAGCCCCTATGCATTGCTAGCATTATAGCAACACCAAGAGGCCCAGGTGGGCTAAACACTGCACACAGAGCCTGTCCTGAAGAGCTCACCAGCTGAGCAAGCCACAGGCAAAACAGATGTGGCATGCCCAGCACACAACCATGCAGCACGTCAGCTAGCCCAGGGCTTTCTGCTGACCTCAGGAACAGTGCTGGGTCTTGTGCATTATCCTCCAGAGCATTTTCAGCCTCCAAGGGAGTATACAGGGCTTGGTGTTTCCTTCAGACTGAGCAAGCGCCTTTGCACCTGCCAGCTCCTTCTGCACCACTTCTGACGGAGGTATATTAGAAGAGTCAAGGTGCAACATGCCTCCCTCAGAGAAGAAAATGCGATTCTTCTGCATGATAAGTCTCCGCGTGAGACGTGATTTCTGCTTCGTAAGGCAACAGTTCCTCATTTCTCATGCAGTTTGATTTTGAACCTGCGAACATTTACTCAGGGAGGAGGAAGGGATTTGTAAAATGGTTGTGGGAGGAGATGGAAGTACCTGCTGCTGTTGTGAGAGCGTGGTGATACCTCCATGTTAGGGAGGTGCTGGCTGCCTGAAGAAAGAGCAGATTTCTCAAAGAAGGTAAAGAGATTTCACGCCCCAGCTCCTACTGACTTTCCTTACTCATTTATTTCAGTGGGATTTCAGCACAACTGCCTTGATGACCTGGGCCCTGGTTGCATAGGCTTCTTTGGGAATCACATGGCACCATGCTCATTTTAAAGGCTGATGCATAAGGAGATTGTGCAAGTCAGTGGCAGGATGGAAAACAGGACCTGACGTTCCAGATCTTCCCTCTCCTAGAAGGGTTACAGCTCCTTCCTAAATAACAGTGCTCTCCTAATGCTAAGCAAGAGTCTCCTCCAAAGCAAAGCTGTTCCAGCTCTCACGTGGCAGCATCTCATTGCACACAAGTTCTTACAGTACCTGGATGCAAATATAGTTAGATAATGTTCACCGTGTCACGACTCATTACCAAGTCAGAGCATGCAGCCATATCAATGCTTAATGATTTTCTGAAACTTTAATTCACTTTACTCTGTAGCCATTTTCATTAATTAGCTGGATTAATTTTATACAGATTAAAAATGTAAGTCGATCTCTTTGAAGCAGAAAAGTGACATCTTTAAATCTATATTCTATCCCAAGCCTATAAATACATCTGCTCATAGAAATCAGCTGTTTATGGTTGATCTTATAGCAGAGAGGATGACTCAAAGAGGCACTGCATTGTTTTTATCAGAGCTGAAAAAAAAATCCCCAATTCCCTGTGAATTAGAAGGATCAGTGACTATAGATAGATCCTGTACTTTTCCCCCGCCAGATGAAACATAGCACTGGTTTCGGATAGTCTGGATCCAATGCAGTCACTCTAGCAGCAAACAGTCACATTTTGTTGCACTTTTACAGAATACCAGCCAGCATTTGATTTCCTCGAGTAAAAATCAACAAAGCAAAAACACCACATAGGCTGCTAATTGCTCAAAATGCCACACAGCCAGCAGTTTCCTTTTACCCTGCCCCACTGCATTATAGAGCACCTAGGAATGGTTGAATTCAATTATACACCCCAAAGTAATATTAAAAGACCATGAGCAAGGCTGCAGAGCCACCCATGCAAAAAGCTAGGGAGTCTAATAGAATTAGGTACTTTCTGAAGCCATTAGTTGTAGGATAAATAAGGCTAAGTTCAGGGATAAGGAACAGAGGGTAGAGGTCCTAGTTGGGTCTCGCAGGAGCGTGGAGGTCACGAGTGGCGTGCCAGCATCCATGCTGGTACTTGTGCAGCTCAACGTCGTTATAAATGACCTGGAAAAAGGGCTGAGCACTTAGCTGAGGAAGTCTGCTGATGGCACAAAGTTATTTATGGCAGTAAGGATGGGGATAGGTTGTAAAGAACTACAGAAAGACTTTACGGGTGAGTCCTTCTTATGAATGACTGACTGGGCAATAAATTGCAGGTGAAACTCAGTGTAGATAAATGCAAAGGGCTACCAGGGTGAGGGGAAGGGGGCAACCCTACCGGGAAGCATGAGCTGATGGGTGTCGGGTGCCAGGTGTTGGGGCTGCAGCACAGAGAGAGAAGCTCAGCACTCTGCTGCTGCTCACAGCGGCGGCTGCTCCAGGCAGAGCGACACCGCCGAGAGGAGTACCGTCACCCTCTCTGAGGGAAGGACAAGCTTGTTCCTTTTTGGAGGAGCTGTTTTAAACCTCCTAGCAGAGCGTGACTAAATGGAGCTAATCTAGGAGGTCATGCCCACTTACTCCAAGGTCCCTCTGTACCTTCCTGGCAGTGATAGTCTAAAGCTCCATGACACCTCCCAAAACGTGTAATGGCTGCTTGCTGCAAGTCAAAGTCAAGTTCCAGTTGTGTTTTCAACCACAGTAATAAGATTTATGTTGCAAAACTCTAGTGGTTCTTAACGGCACATTTGCCCACTTGTAAGATGGGAGGTTTTCATTATGACTTTGTTTCCTAAACATTTGAAAGCCTTTGAAAGGCAGAGGGCTTGCTCAGCTGTGTCTGTAAACATTCAAATGATGTCTGATTTGTTTTCTACCCTGTATTTATCCTCTGAGTATGCGGTTGCTGTTTAGCAAGTGCAGCAGTCCTGTGAGACCAGCAATGGAAGAAGCTTCCTACCTGCAGCTCAGCCTGGGGAGCGAAACCTCCTGACTCCCATGCCTGAATTTGTGATGAACCAAAGAGCCAGACTTTTAAATTCCTTGTTTAAACTCCATTCCACCCAAAAACAAGGACAGCAACTGCTGGAGCACCAGGAAGGGTGCTGCCGAGCAGCACCTTCGGCTCCACTAACTGCTGGAGAGCTGGGCAGCCCTCCTTGTCCTGCAACTGCACCTCTCGGCCCATTTACCTGCAGCAGGGTTTGGGCTGCAAGCAGGTGGCTGCAAGCCCAGGCAGCTCGAGTGACCTTGGAAGGCAGCATGGTTCAACAGGAGCGGTTTGTTTTACAGGCATTAGGATTTTACCAGGAGTTTTAAGAGACAGCTCTCTGCCTGGGGTACAGGCGACGCAGCAAACGCTGGTGACGGTGCTCTCCCCTGCAAGGCACCACGTGGCTGCGGGGAGTATCTGTTTCACTGCTCCTGATCACGGCTGCCCATGGCATTTCAACTTTTCTCTGACTACTGATAAGTCCAATTGTTCCGCTTCATTTGAGAAAAAAAATGCAATAAACACACACTACAATTCACATTAAATTTTTCAACAGCCCAGGCTAAAATCAGCTTTTATGTGCTTAGAATTTATTTAAAATAATTGCTATTTATGCCTTTTTTTTTTTTTTTTGGCTTTCTGCCAATCTAATCAGCATAATTTGACCGTGCTGGAACAAATCTACAGGACTCCAGAACTGCTCTTGCAGATCGTACAGATTAAACGTGAACTAATTAGTAGATTTCTGGATCTCTAAGTCCACAGCTTTGGAAAAAGCTGACAATGCCCATCAGTCTTCCCACAAGAAGAGAGAGACAAAACCCAGATGCACCAGAAAAGTGGCTACAGATGGAGATATGTGTGAGAAGTCTTTGTAAAAGAAAAAAAAACAAAGACATTGGGATATTAAGCAACAGCAATTAATTTTTTTTTTTCTTCTAAACATTTCAAGAATAAAGACCTTTTTCTGACTTTAGTTTGCTCTTTTGTGGAAATTAAACACAGTTCTGTAAGAACTAGTGGCCATAAACCACCACAGGGTAAAAAGGAAAACGTAGCAGAAGCTACGAAGACAAATACTGAATTCACCCACAAGTTAGTCTGAGCCCATCCAAAAGCCATGACGTCAGTAAAAAGGAAAAGCTCTGACTATCGCCCTGGGAATGAAACCAAAAAATTGCTTTGCCAATATGTGAAGGCTTCTTCATTCTGAAAGTCTCCTAAAAGTTTCCTCGGGAGACAACAATAACTTGATCAGAAATGTTCCAGCAGATGATGAAGAACAATAACAGCTGCTCCGAAGTTCACGGCAAACAATGGAAAGTCCCCAGTTGATTTGCTCCGTCTTGAACAGGGTCCAAAATTCACAGAATTTCGGAGAAGAGGTAAAAGCAGCTGTCTGCCCGCGATAGCAGCGTATGTGCAAGGAGGGAACGGGAATGGCCCCGTAATTCTAGCCCCGTCCAACAACTGCCACTGACAGTCATGCTCCTAAAAAATGCAGTGGAGAAGTGGGTTCAGTGCTGGTCCCAGAGAAGGATGCTGCCTTCCCAGGGTTGGTGTTTGATGGGATAACACGGACAAACTTGGAAAGGTCTCTCTGGAGTTAGACCCATCGTGTATGATGTGACATTGTTAAATCCCAGGTGCATTTAAGAGGTGTTTTTGCATTCCTGTTTGCTTGGTCACACGCAGTCAGGGTGCCCTCTTGCTCCCACCAGTACCGATTTTATGGGAGGTCTCTCTGTTGAATTCGCTGGCGCTGAGCTTATCAAGCTGCCAGTCAGGGCTGATTGGGCCGGACAGGCTCTGCTCTTTGGCCTGATCTGATTAACCTCCCGGACCATTTCACCTTCAGCGGTTACTCAGGGGATACCCGTACAAGAGACTGCTCTAACGATTTCCCTTATTATCACCACCTAAGGCCTTCCTTGCCATGCAGGAGCAGGAGGCTGCCATGTCTCTGCCCGGAGCCCTCGTTCTCATACCCAGTGCAATTAGAGTTAATGAGGAAATTTAAACCAGAAATGCCTTTGACTCATTATCTTTGAAACATAAAAGAAAGAGGCAAGACAGCTTCAAAAACATCTGAAGAATGTCCCAGTTCTGGAGCCTGAGTTTCACCGTGGGGCGCTGGCGCTGCCCCGGCTGCTGGGGATTTACTACCGCATAACCACAGCCGGAGCCAGCCGCCGGCACCTGGGGAGTGCCAGGCTGAGCTCCGCAGCAGCACAAGCTGTGCGTGTTGGGGCAGCCTTGCAAGGAATTTCGGTTCAGTTTAACTACCAATACGGAACTGTGCTGCCACAGGGGTGAACAGCAGAAGCAGTGGGTTTTGTCAGCGGAAGGACAAATTCCTCTTTCACCTCTTCAGGACCCGGAGCAAACCTGCGCGGTGAAGCTTTCGTGCCTTCCCCACGGTTCGGAGCAGAGCAGCTTTGCACTGTGGTACGGTAGCTGGGGAAAGTAAGCAGGAACGAACTGAATCCTAATAACATCATCTTTGCTTTCATAGATCTTCCCCCACCACCACCACCCAAAAAAAGAAGTGTTTGGGAAGTCCCAGAGACTCTTTCCCCGTGATGCAGCTTAAAGTCGGTTTCCATAAAAGTCCGCACTTCTCTGCGAACAGAGCTTTAACAGCAGATTTATTTCTTTAACAGGAAAATCAAGCTGAAGATAAAATAAAAATTAACTGTACTTCTGAGCCTTTCACTAGGTACATGTTTATTTTGTCATTTCACACAAAATTGCAGTGTTTTATTTGAAGGAAGCTTGTGTTGCATCATACCCTTTTGGACAGGTACAATAAATACTCCTAAAAATAATCCTAATAAACCTTGTGCAAGCATGCGCATTATAAGCACGCTCCCTTCCAAAATTCCTGTCCCTGCCCCATGGAACTGAAATCAGGCTTTTTCCATGACATGGTTAAAGCCTGTGCACAGGCTGAGCAGAGGCTCTGGATCCTCATCCTTATAGTTAAAATCCCTCTGGAATTTGTGTCAATTTATCCAAAGAGCCACTTGGAAATACAGCACAGGGCTTAAAACCCCCTCCCCTGTGCTATTTTCGAGTGCAAGCTCTGAAGCATTTATTCAAACCGCACCCACAACATTTCACTTTGGTTTCTTTTTAATGTGCCAGTTTAATTCTCTTCCCCTTTCTCAGGCAGCTCTCGAGCTGCGCAGTGGCGTCGGGGCTGATGCCCGAGAGCAGGAACAGTGCAAGGTGCTCTCATGGCAGCAGCGGCACCGCGGGGACGACTTTCCCATCGCACCGCACGGCTTTTTTTTTTTTGATAGGCACGGGGTAGGTCGGTTTATACCCTGAAAGGTGCGTTGGCACTTTGGCATATGTGAATGCAATGCAGCCAGCAGCCTTTGCTTTATCTCCTTAATCACCTTTATAGCTTTACCTGCCTGCGTCATGTGCTGCAAATTCAGACATTAGTTACGGATGCGGGGTTTTTTTGCATTAAAGGTTTTTTTGGGGGGAAACAAAGCAGTTGTGCCTTCACCACAAATAATCGCGCTCTGTCGTCAATACGTACTTGCAGAGCAAAGGCTGGGCAGCAACAGCAAATACCCCCTGAGGCAGATGTCCCCCAGAGGCAATGGTGCTGTGAGCCGCAAGAGCAGGAGGAGCGCAGACGCTGTGCCCTTATCTCTCTGTCACCTCCTGGGACACTGCAGGGGACTGATGTTATCCTGCTGGAGGAACCATGTTCTCTCCCCGTCTGTCTTGCCAGGAGCAAGCAAGGAGGGAGGAGGCAACTTCAGAAACCCAAGCCCCAGAACTGGGAAGGGTTTTTCCATGTTCCTTGCTGAAATTGGTCTTTCCACTTCTCTGCCCATCTTCCTCCTCCCGGTCAGGCCTGTCGCCGAGGAAACGATAAACCCCAGGAACGCCGGCGCCGATTTGGGGAGGGCATGGGCGGGGAGGCTGCTTCCCCTCTGGGGACTCAATCGCTTTGGCTGCAGGGGCAGTTTCTCACAAATTCAAAACAAAGAAATCAAGGAAAATGTGATTACCTGTACAGGAAAGCTTCAGCTGATGGAGCAGGGCCAGTGTCCCTGCTCACTGCTGCCAAACAGGCCTCTGTGTTTGACCTTGGATGGGTCACTCAGGTCCAGCACGGCTCTATCACAGGCCAGGACTCTGCAGTCAATCAGCACGGGACCAGATACTGCTGCTGGCTCTGCCCTTAGCATTCTGCTGTCTGTTTATTATTCATGTTAAGCCTTCTAACATGCTTGTTTATAATATTAGTTTCTACTCTACAAAGGCCGTATGGACACGATGATCGATTGTATACAGAAAGCGAAGTGAAGGGTGCTTTATAAAGTCAGCATATTAGCGGTTTGTTCAGTAAATTAATGTCTTTTAGAATGCTTATGTACATTGAAACAAAGATCTGTCATGAATGTCATAGTTCAGGCCTACAATTTTCATCCAAGTTTTCTGAAAGCCAGGGAACAATGCAATATAATTCAGCCCTATCTCTGCACAAAATAAGCACTCTATACTCTTGACCCAGTATGAAAGCAAAGTGTTTGGAGGTCTCTGGTGCAGAGTTGCAATAGCCAAGCTCAGCTGTAACGCACAGGAGCTGGAAGCCAGACGAGCTTCTGGTAGCACAGATTAAAGAGGGAGCAGCGTGATGCAGCCTAGTGCATCCCCTGCTCCTCTCACCTGCATCCCGCCGGCCTGGGTTGCACAGGGCCAATGCTTCAATTTAGTAAAGAAAGCGTTCTGTCATTTTTCTCCAGATCTTCACAAGACAGAGCCTGTTCTCAATGTAAATATCAAGAATCTCAAAAAAACTCTCCCTCACAGCACACAGAGCTAAATGAAAATGTCTCTTCCTTAGAGCTGGCACTGTTTAAGAAGTCTTAATGAGCTTCTCTTATTCATAAAAATGCTTTGTTTTTAAAAGCTTGCTGTTTCATATTTAAATAACAGCTTTAAATGTGTCGTTTGCATCTCTCCAAGCTTGCAGTTTTTTTTCCTCCCACCTTCCTCCAAAGTCCACGCTACGGAGCATACTCAAAATGGCCTTGCAGCTACCTCTCCCCAAGGGAAGTCCAACAAGTCACCAAATGATAACTAGGAGGAAATAGCAGCAGGGAAAGTTAATTTTAATGAGAGCAAAGGAAAACACCCAGAGATGACAGTCAAGCCAGCTTGCACTACCAGTGGAAAGTCCCATGGGACCCCTGAAAATCACAGCCAGAGGACTCGACTCACAGCACCTTTGCTGGGCTTTCTCTCTAGTTACTTCTTTTAAGGTCCAGCCCAGCATCATGTAACATGGACACCTTGCTACACCTGCATGATGTCTCTCTGAACTCTGCCTGCCTGCAAAAAGTTGAAGAATTGGCATTCTCTATTAATTTTTTTCCAGGCAAGAACTGTTCTTTTAATTACAGGATTTAATGTGATATAATGTCACTCCTGTGCTCGCAGGTGCCCTGCTGTGTGCTTTTGCAGAGCAACAGTAGTATCCTAGCACTGATAAGATCTTTATAAACCTGTTGCCCTTGTTAAACAAAGAGGACTTTGATTCTATAGTAACATTGCATTTGGTGAAAACTTTATTTGCAGACGGTCCTTTCCCTCCAGCCTACTAGAAAATTCTACCATTGACCTTCAAAGGCTTTTGAATTCATGTCTAGCAAAGCAATTGTAAGGTGAGCACCTGACTTTCAACCTGTTTGTCAGAGCTGCCATTGCTGGCCCCACCTCAGCACGTAACCTTCAGCCAGGGACTCCAAGCTTGCGGTCAGCACTTTTACCACCTGAGCTCTTTGAAATGCCTTTCAACCCCACTGCAAATGGTAATATGGGTGATAGAGAGAGATTAAAGGCCAGTGGGGGATGTCATAGGAACTACGGTATCTCTCCAGTTCTCTGCCAATATTTTCCAGGAGCCTATTTCCTCTTGTATCAGGATATATGAAAAAAAAAATCGATCTGCCTCATGCAAATACTTCTTATCAGCAGATAAATGCACCGGCACCACCAGGCATATGCGATTAAGGAGCCTGGGCTCGAGGTGACACAGCAGTAACACGTGGTACCGTGCAGAACAGCAGGTGGACTCCTTCCATCTAAAAAGTTATTTGTGCTAACTATAAGGAATGAACCATTAAGCACAAATGACCCATTTAGCAAAATGTTTTGCAGAGCACCATCGAGTGGACTCTCCAATCTAGCCTAAACGTGTCAGTTCAGGATCGGGGTGGGGTGGAGGAAAAATATGGCTGTAATCAGTTAAACTCTTGAGATGGGCAATATAATAGAAACATCTATAATGCGAAATGGCATGTCCATGATCCAAGGTGCTGTTGTGGCACACAGGAGTTGCTGGAATTCACCAGCAATGCCTCCTTTCTTCTAAGGACAGTAATTTGGGGAACAGTTTCCAAGGCTGCCATGTATTAAGTGTTTTTCTCAATGAAACCATGCCCAGGATTTAGGGATCAGATCTAAGCCCATGGATGTCATTGGAAACCCTCCCATTGACTTCAGCAGCCTTTGAATCAGCCCCTCATTTCTGCGGGTGCTGTGGGAACAGGGATACATAGTGCTCTGCAGCAGTGGTTTTAAAAATGTATTTGGGATCATCACTCCCTCTGGCAACCTTTAGTTTGGCAGCTTAATCATCAGACAGGAACAAGAGTAGCTGCAAGATCTTCCATCTTCCTGCAATGAGTTAATTTTCTCCCCTGCTATATTAGCTGTCATACACCTATATATATTGTCATTTGTTTCTTGCCCTCCTCCAGATCAGAGAGCTGCTTAATCACTGCCTGTCAAGTCCTGCCTTGCCATATTTCAGCCTGCTCATTTAAAATGTTGTTATTTGCTCCCTGGGCAGCCAGTAGTAAACCAGAGAAGCAATCAATAAACGTCCTTAACTGGAGCTCAGGCTGCAAGCGGAAGCATTGTCTAAAACAACAGGGGGAGGATAAATCCTTGTTTCCTTCCCCCGCGCTGCTGATTGCACGTATGCACTGATTCACTTGTCAGCTTGCCATTAGCAGACACGCTTTCCCTCCCAAAGGAAAGGGGCTGTGAAAGGAGAGAGGGGAAAGCCACACACGGGGGCAAGCTGTGTCTCCTCTCCAGGCTGGGCTCACACCTCCAGGACGTCCCTCCCTGGGGAGAGTTTGGGTGCCTGCAGCTGGTCCCCACCCCAAGCACTCGTGAGGGTCCGGCGCTGGCTGGCACATCGTGGCCCCACAGCATCCCGCAGGCAGGCCACCGCGCCAGGGAGAGCCCACGCTGCGGCAGTGGCACACCAGCGTCCCTGCTAAGGGCTGAGCTTTGCGTTTGTCCTGCCCAGCGCTGAGCCCACCTCCTTCGTCCCTGGTGCATCTGCCCCCACAGACCCCCAGAAGCTGTAGCACAGAGTGATGGGGTCCTCCCAGCCAAAGCCAGTCTGGCAGACGGAGGAGCTGGGCAGGGAACATCCTTTGGCAACACAGCGGGCAAGAGGCACAGGTGTCTAAGCAGGGACAAGGAGACGTTTCCAAGGACAAGACACTAAGTGCTTTTGCTGTTCCACAAGTCAAGACGTCAGAGTGAACCAAAACCAGGGTGGCCACAACCACAGCTGGCAGCCCCATGGACACGTGGTTGGAGCTGCTGCCCCTTCAGAAGCAGGGAGGAGCTGGTCCCCTCTCCATCATGGCAGCCTGTGCCAGGTGCCCCATCCCTCCCCATGCATCGCCTGCTGCGTAGCTCCTCAGTGGGAGCCGGGGATTTCCTCCTGGCCTCAAGCGGCAGTACCTCTGCACCCTGAAGCCTCCAGACCCATAACCCTTGTCAGAGTTGCAAACGCCACTCAGATGCAAGCGACGTTCTCCTCCTCTTCCCGCTTTCCCAGTCCTCCTCTATTGGGATTCTTCGGATGCAAACAAATGTCATTACACTCCCACCAGCATCCCTTTGGACACTAGCGAGATTATTCTTCTTACCAGTGCTTCACACTTGGACAATACCAAAAGATCACAGCAAAACAAAAGCAGAAATCCATCCTGAGTGTTGCCTGCCACAGTTAGACTCAAAGGCATTGTGCAGACTGGGAAGTTGCCTGCTGTTGTAACTTGCCAATAAAATTGAGGTACCGAATGCCTCTTTAAATGGCAACCCAAATAAGGGTTGTTAATTCTGCTGGTGGCACAACCAGTAACTGATGTGGAAAAGGGTTGGTGGGTGGAAAAATGGTAGAAAACAGTTTTATTTTGTTCTGCCAGTGATGGAGCTTGTGTAGGTGACTGTCCCTGGGTGCTCTCACTCATCTAATTTCTCACTTAAGGTGAGGAGTAATTCTTCTGTCTGCAGTGGCAACTGGTTAAGCTACAGAGCTCTGATAGAAACAGAGAATGTTTTTCTGCCTAAAGTCCCTTCGAGTCCTGTGAGGAGCAGGAAATTGGCCTTGATGATCCTTATGGGTCCCTTCCAACTTGCGATATTCTATGATTCTATGACTCTATGATCTCTGAAGCTCCCACCAGGCAGTGTGTGGGTCACCACGCTCCCATCCAGCCTGACCTCCTGAGCAGATGTTTCCATGCCATTTAATGCCACCATGATGCATGTCATAAGGTATAAATCTGACATAGGTGAGCAACGGGGACATGAGCTACCACTTCTGGGGCCAGTGAGGTGCCAGAGCGGCTTCCTGGGGCTGGTGGAGCTGCATGCTCGGGGACATGCCGAAGGTGGCATGGGAAAGCAGTGGCACAGCCACCTTGTCCTTGGGTGTGCAGTTTACTGCAAGACGATGAGAGAAGGGAAGCCCCATGCTCTGTACAAGACACGTCTCCAGGTTCATTATAAAGCCAAAGAGTTCATCTCTGCTCTGTTTGCTGCCAGGGCTCCGCAGCCCTCACCAGCCTGGGGACAGAAGTCTGGAGAAAGCAACCTTTGCTGCAACACAGCAAGAGAAACAGAATTTACTACCAGTCATTCATTAAACAAATGAAAAAAATCTCTGCCTGATGGATGTGACTGTTTTTTTGATTCCCAAACCCCTCACTCTGCATGCTCGGAGGTGTGAACATCCCGGCAGCACCCGCAGCCACGCGTCCTGGCACCAGGCACTGCTGCATATCCTTGGCGTGTTAAGCAAAACTGGCACAGAAGGGTGCTGCCCAGCCTCAGCAAAGGGGTAAGAAACACTGTGTCAATACCAAGTATTTGTAGGCTTGAGTCCTGTATTTAAGTGGCTCCAAATGCTTAATACCGACATCTCGTTAGAGAGAGTAAAAAGGCATCAGCCATGTGGAATGGGCTTGCGTGACAGCTGTTTTACCCCAGAGGCATTTCAATAATCACTACATTAATTGCATCCCAGTGTGCACATTTTAGCCCAGTGAAACTAAAACCAGTATCCATCTTATGTGCATGCATTTTAAGCCCACTTAAGCGTACAAAGCCATGAGAAGTGGTTTTCTTTCCTGCCGTCTCTGCCTGGGATCCTGTACGTGTCTACAAGTGTTTCTATTTGTTCCCCTTATCATAACATTTTCTTGATACAGTCAAACACTGGAGATATCTGTTAGATTTAATGCCAGTCCGTAGGATGGATCTTCTTCAGTTTTAGCCTTATCTTTCTCTGTAAGCCCTCAAAAATAAGTGTTCAAAACTTATTAAGTGTTCCTGAGTTAACCTATAGAGAAAAACTGAGCAAATGAAGGTCATGGAATGATGTTTTGCTTGTAGACACACCTTTTAGGAAAGATTCAAATTAGAAATCATCTACTATTAAACAAGCAGGATACTTCCCTGTGGGTAAACCAGGCACTCCAAGCTAGGAGCTGGAAGAGTTCCAGAATTCAGGAATAGTAAAATACAGCTGATTTTCACTCCTGATTGTGATTACACTTCATTGCAATAGCCTGAAATGGCTTGGTGGGCTCCGCTTGCTTCAGTAGCCTGGTTTGGTCTGTGCTGAGCTCCGTAGGTGCAGCTGCCACTCAGTTATTTTATTTTATTTTCAATTCATTACTCCTACTCTGATCATTGCTGCTGGCCCAAACCTACAATGACAATTGTACAAACTGCAGCGATAGTTGGATGAGGAGTCCCTTCCAAAGGGACTTGACTCTCTCAAGTCAGCAGAGGAATTCCCAGGGGTGCTAAAGCAGATCTGAAATAGATATGTGATACAACAGCTGCAAGTAATGGAAGGAGGAAAGATTGTAGGAAAAGAGTAAAGGAAACAGAAGGTTACACAGATTGCTCAAAATATCCTTTCATTCCTGCCAGATATTAGTCAGTCTTGTCCCCAACAGTAACGTCTTCTGCTAAAGCTGCCCTAAGAACCACTGTTCTCTGGCCTCTTTCTCCTAATGTGATCCAACATCTTCTGCCTTGGCACTGGAAGCTGGGAGCAGGCAACCATGTTGTCGCATCTGCAGCTGCCAAGGTGGAGAGAAAAAATTCAGGCAACCCCAGCTGATCTGCTCATATCTCACAGTCACCAGCTGTCAGCAGTGAGACACTGGCTGTCCTCATTGTCCTGTCCCATACACACCCTGAAACGAGAGAGCTGCACACACAGATGGACCCGGCCCACACTTTTAAAGAATTTTAAGGGCGCGGAAGTGTATGTGCAGCCCACTCTAATTACTCCCATCACTAACAAGTCAATGAATCGAAGCATGAAAGTGAATGTGTGCAAAAAAGGGTAAAGCTGAAGCAAGCACCCCTTATTCCCTGACGGAGAGGGAGGAAGCCTGTATCAGCAAAACAAAGCTTCAAAAGCAGTATGAAAAGTTGAGCCTGAAGCTGTGCTGGCCACACTGTGCCCTTGGGTGACTCTGGATAAAGGCCATCTCTCTTCTGCAAAATAGGGACGGTGCCTCCTTTCCTGCACCGTTGTCCATCTGGATTTGGTGCTTTTCAAAGTTCTCCTGGAAGGTGACAGTTCTCTGCCCAGCACAGAGGAGCTCCCACCTCTAGGCAGGAATCCCCAAAACCTAAATAACAATCTGCACAAACTGTGCTCCCCTATGTTAAACGTAAAGGCAATGAGGCAAGAGGCTCTGTAGCGGGCTGAAGACTGCTAGATGTACTCTCTGGGATCAGGACATCCCTGTGAGAAGATTGAAAGTGTCCTATTTATTGACCTTTCTCCAACATGATCATCATTACTGTTCAAGAATACTCCTCTTTCTATTCCTCCCTCTTGTCTCCACTTCAAAGGGCCTGTGACATTATGGCAATCTGGCAGAGAATGAGAGCATCCAAGCAGTTTTTAATCAAACCATGCAATTAGGGTTTTTCCCTCCTCATTCAGCCAGCCAGAGATACTTGCCTTCATGCTCTGCTAATGCCCTCTGCTCTGGAGCAGTAGTATCAGCTCAGAACCTGATTCAGGCCCTCCATGTCTGGGAAGGAAGGACTATTTCACAACCTGATTCAGAGCCTCCTGATGCTCAGGAGAAGGGTTTGTTCCAGTCCTGATTCACACTGTTGTGATCTGATTCAAACCCTCCTGGCCCAGCAGGGAAGTGGGACTGTGACTCAGATGTCTGGGTTCAGAGCAGGGTGACTCAGGACCGCCGCGAACCACAGCTGTGACAACATCTCCAAAAACACGTCTGCTCCTCTGCTACCTAACTGGGGGACACGCTACTGCCTGGGCACTTGGGATGAGCTGTTCTGAGAGGTACCTTGGACCAGATCAATACAAAGAAATTGTATGTTCAGAGAACAGTGGGGCACCAGGATATTCAGGCTGACGTTGCCCCATGGATAAATAGATGCTAATCCACCTCTGGTGATCATTGCACTTTCAACCTGTTGCAAGAACCTGCCCGGCACAGCCCCTCCTTCTGACACAGTGCCAGGTCTTGTTCTGCAGAAGTTGCTGGATTGATGCCCTTTGCATCCTGCCTTGAGGAACTCAGTGCTCTTTCAGCATCAGCTCAGGGCTGCTGGGTTTTGTACCTCGTGCTTACACTTATGGGACTTGACAGTGGCTCTTTAATTCTTAATCCTTCTGAGAAGCAGACCGTGTGTTCCTTCCAACTCGGATCTGTCTGGACCTCATTAGCTCTTCTCACTCGGGTTTGCCTAGAGGAGGTGGCAGACGTACAGATACAGGCAAAATTGCAGTCCTTCATTGCGGTGCTACTGCAATCAAGGCCCACGAATTTAACACTACATTGGAACTGAACTCCTTGGCAAAGCACCTTTGGCTTCCTCGACATTTCTGATTTCCCTTGGTATATTTTCCTCTTTTGTCTTCTGGAGTTCCATTTATGTTCAGAATGGAGGTTAGGGTGGGCCACAGGATGCACACTGCTGATGCAGTCCCTCTAGGGACCCTCGCTCTCAGCACTGGTGGGTGTTGACTGGCCCCACATCTTCAGGGACAGGTATTTGGGTGTGCATACACGGGGGAGGCTGGAAGCTTTACAAAATCTTCACTGACATCCATTGATGAACAGTGAGAAGAGCGGGCAAAAGCTGCTAGAGAATCCAGAGCAGGATCAATAATGTTACCTTGTGAACAGGACAGTCCTCAGCTACTGCTCCTGGTAGGCACCATCCTTGGGTGAGGTCTGGAGAGGTCAGCTTCCAGGTGGGCTCAAGGCATTGAACACATCCCATTGGATCCCAATGCCCTCTCCAGGGAACACAGATGTGTTGCCTACCGGTATGTGCTGAGACAGGGTTGGATCACCCTTCCCTTGGGATCTCAGATCTGCAAAACACGCTTAATTTCCCCGATTTCTGTGTGGAGGATTAAGTGAATGTCATTTTAGAATTTGAAAAGAGGAGAGGAGAGGAGAGGAGAGGAGAGGAGAGGAGGGAAGGGAAGGGAAGGGAAGGGAAGGGAAGGGAAGGGAAGGGAAGAGAAGAGAAGAGAAGAGAAGAGAAGAGAAGAGAAGAGAAGAGAAGAGAAGAGAAGAGAAGAGAAGAGAAGAGAAGAGAAGAGAAGAGAAGAGAAGAGAAGAGAAGAGAAGAGAAGAGAAGAGAAGAGAAGAGAAGAGAAGAGAAGAGAAGAGAAGAGAAGAGAAGAGAAGAGAAGAGAAGAGAAGAGAAGAGAAGAGAAGAGAAGAGAAGAGAAGAGAAGAGAAGAGAAGAGAAGAGAAGAGAAGAGAAGAGAAGAGAAGAGAAGAGAAGAGAAGAGAAGAGAAGAGAAGAGAAGAGAAGAGAAGAGAAGAGAAGAGAAGAGAAGAGAAGAGAAGAGAAGAGAAGAGAAGAGAAGAGAAGAGAAGAGAAGAGAAGAGAAGAGAAGAGAAGAGAAGAGAAGAGAAGAGAAGAGAAGAGAAGAGAAGAGAAGAGAAGAGAAGAGAAGAGAAGAGAAGAGAAGAGAAGAGAAGAGAAGAGAAGAGAAGAGAAGAGAAGAGAAGAGAAGAGAAGAGAAGAGAAGAGAAGAGAAGAGAAGAGAAGAGAAGAGAAGAGAAGAGAAGAGAAGAGAAGAGAAGAGAAGAGAAGAGAAGAGAAGAGAAGAGAAGAGAAGAGAAGAGAAGAGAAGAGAAGAGAAGAGAAGAGAAGAGAAGAGAAGAGAAGAGAAGAGAAGAGAAAGAAGAGAGAAGAGAAGAGAAGAGAAGAGAAGAGAAGAGAGAAGAGAGAAGAGAAGAGAAGAGAAGAGAAGAGAAGAGAAGAGAAGAGAAGAGAAGAGAAGAGAAGAGAGGAGAGAGAAAAGAAGAGAAGAGAAGAGAAGAGAAGAGAAGAGAAGAGAAGAGAAGAGAGAAGAGAGAAGAGAAGAGAAGAGAAGAGAAGAGAAGAGAAGAGAAGAGAAGAGAAGAGAAGAGAAGAGAAGAGAAGAGAAGAGAAGAGAAGAGAAGAGAAGAGAAGAGAGAAGAGCCCTCCCTGCAGAAAGATTTGTAACTCATAGCTACTTTGCAGAAAAAATTGGATGGGGGTGGGGTGGGCTGTGAACTTCGGCAGCTGATTTGGGACTGCTGGGACCAGTCTGGTACCAACAAGCACCAGGGCTGCAGTTTGGGCTTGTGGAAGCTGTTAGCTAGATGGGTTCTCTAAAAGGACCAATACTCATCAAAATCAAACACGCATAAAAATGTCACTAAACATAGCAGCATCTGAACCCTCCCCACAAGGCCTGGCAGCCAGGAACCAAAGAAGGAGAGCAGGATGTCTTTAGCATCAGCTGCCTCTGGCTGTTGGCAGAGGGCAAGAGTGAGGGACTCGGCTCTCCGTCTTGAAGCCTTCATACCACTGAGGGTCCAATCTCCCACAAGGAGAATTGTGGCTTTGGAAACGAGTTCCTGGCGACCCCAAGATGCAGTGAGACCAGTAAAGCAATTTTAACATGGAATTTTATACCAAGAAATGAAGAGTTTCCTTCTGCTCTTTAAGTTTGCTTCCTTAGTTTCTCGTTCAGAAAGGAAAAAATGCCTGGCACGCCTGAGCGCTGCCTGAGCACTCATCATGGAAAGAGACAGAGCTTTTCCTGGGCACTGCAGCCCTGCGACTGTTTGCCTTACTAAAAAAAGTGATCCTAACTTATCTTAACCCTAAGATCCCTGGCATTTTCCGCAGCACACAACAGACCAGTCTCAGGGAGCTGAGGCTGAGGGCTCGGCATGGGGGCTGCTGGCTGAGTGGGGACAACGTACTCGCTGTTACACAGTGCGGATGGCAGCGTGCCCGGCTCAAGAAAAGTACAGTCCCCTCTCTATGGGCAACAGAAAACAGGCAGGGCCGTTTGTCGAGGGGAAACAGGATTTGGGGTGGGCTTTCCGAAGAGACAGGCATGACCCAGAGCACGACTCACGTTGAAAAGCCGGCAGCAGCATTGCTTCTTAAAAATCCACCTTTTTTAAGATTTGAGAAACTCTTCACCGTTATTTGCTGGTTTTATCTTGGCCTTGTTATGCTAAGCATGGCAGGGTCAGAGAGGAGGGGGAAAAGATGCGTGAAGGAGTTGTGTTTTCACATCTCATATCTTAGGGAAGCTGTTATTTCCCTCATGTTGCTTATACTGTGGGATTTCAAAATGCACCGGAGTCTTGGAGACTTAGCACCAGCCTCCCAAAGGTTAATACAAAACAAACTGTGACACGGTTAAGTAATTCTTTTTTACATGATGCAGCTGCAACTTGTTCTTCATTGTCATTAAAACCAAAGAAGCTGGAAGTAAATTGTTTTAGTCAAATCAGGACAGAGCTAAGTGACCAACAACCCCGCTGCTATGTCAACCCCGAATGTTTTTTTTTTCCCAGAGACTGATGCAGGCTGAGATATTTGCATTTGTTTGCTCGCTCTCATGTGATCAACATTGTTTCACTCCCCCAGTTTTCATTGCCAGAGGTATATTAGCAGATAAGTGATCTATGCAGTTATATTACCATTTTCCTCGCTGAAGAGCAGCATGCGCACTGCAACGAGTCGCTAGCACAGCTGGAGTACAGAAATCCATACCTCCAGGCTGCAGCAACCGCAGAGGTAACAGCATGGCTTTGCAATATTTGCTCTCCTTCCAGTGAACGTTCAGCACCCTTGGGCAGCCTTGCTAACATTTCAAGCCATTTATCTGAGCAACACGCAAACCAAATGTAAGCCTGTGTATGCTAAACAGAGCCTCACGCAGCTTGAGTGAGAGCTACGTAGTTCCGTTGTTTCCCTTTTTCTAGCAGAATATTTCCTGGCCCCTTTTTTGACAGGGGCAAAGCTAGTAGATTGGGTAGAACCAACATAAGTACAGTCAGTCTGAACAGAGTCAAACATATAAATGATCATGCGGTTTATGCTGAATTAATAACCTGGGCCCCAGTGGATTTACATGAGTGTAGCTCCACTGGTTTCACTGCCCTCTGCCTGTTCACGGTAACTTTCTTTTTGGCCGCTCAAGAACATTTTGTTGAAAGGATGCAGCACAGCACCTCCCCATCACCACTGCACCAGCATCCTGCCCTGTTCACAACCTCATCTTGAGCACAAGCCTGCTGATGCCAAGGGGCTTTGGACACTGCAGAGACCTGCTCACATCGAAGTCACTCCCAAGATCTTTTTATTAAATTAACAAACCAAAAGGAAGTACATTCATCAGAGAAATAATGTTTTTATATTATCCGCTGCCCATCTCTGGAAGGTGAAGGTACAAAAAAAATGTTTTTTATGAAATAGCGATGTCGCCATACATTTTAGCTGAAAGAGGTTCAGACTCTTGTTCCCAAATCCAAGAAATCCAAGATTAGTTGTTAAAGTCACAATTATCTTCCTTTATTAGTGGTTTCTTTGGTCCAATATATGCACAAGTTTCCAGCACCTGCTCTCACCTGACCTTTACCAAATGACCCTTCTTAGACCCGGCTATTCAGTACCATGCTGTCAGGCATCTCCTTCCTTCACCAGCTGCACAAGAGCTCATTTACTTGCCTTTAAAAAAATCATCTTCCTCTAGACATTTCTTCTTCTAATTACTCAAACCTTTGTTTCCTATCCACTGCCTGATAAGTGCTATTTATATCCACAGCTGCTGAAGTATCTTCTTCCCCATAGCAGGTGAAGAAGATTCCTATCACAGCAGATGCTTTAAAAATCCTTATCTATTTTCTAAAGCCATTTGATGCTACCTGTCTTTTGCCTTGCAGAAACCGCCTCTCTGTATTTTAGTGGCATGCATGAAATGACAGGAATGTCCTGGGGAGGGGGGGGGGCAAAGCAATGAAAATTAAAGGAAAGCACCAGGACAATACAGCTAAGCTGACTGCAGAGCTGAAAATGGGGTCCCACCTGCTCTCCCCTACACTGAAGCACTGGGGCTCCCCAGCTTGGTTGAGGAACCTGCCAACTATCCTCCTTTTCCATGTGGGATTAGTTTTCTGATTGCCCGTCTCCTTGAACCTCCTCACTCTGCTGGTACAAGAGAAGAAGTTGAAGCAACAAGGGGAGAATATGGTGGAAGAAACACCCTCCCAGCAACAGCTATCCCATACATCACTTCAAGGCTTAGACTGGTGCACTAGAAGTATGCATGGGTTTGGAGATCTCTGTCCTGGGGTAGTTAATTTGATGGAGTTATAAATTTGCCCCAAACTCAGAGGAGACATGTGGCATGGTCATACAGGACGTCAGTTGCTTCTGGCCTTGTAGCCTGTGCTGCAGACCTCATCCTGTGCTGCAAACAAACTTCAGGCCATGCTGCAAACCTCATGCGGACCCATTCCACACAGCTACATCCAGGCAAACATTCCCAGGGTCAGCAACACCTGCACTGCAAAGCCCAGCGTCAGATTTTCAGTTTCTTCCCTGCGGTATCAGGAGAACCGAACCTTCATCACACCTGGGGATTTTGACCTCTGCCATTTGTTTGTCCTGCCACAGAGCAGAATTCATAACTGAACTCAAATGGGCTTGGTTACCTTTTGTGTTGGTCAGGCTTCAAAGCAAATGTGGTTAAAATTGTACCTTGTGTTAAAACTGACCCTCTTATTAGCAATTTCACTGCAATTATTGAGAATCTTTTCCATTTAACCTGGTGCAACAGAGCCTTCATGCCCAGCTGTCTGACCAGTGATTAAAATTAAAAAGTCCATGCTAGAGAAATGAAGAACGATGCTATTGAACCAGCTGAGAAAAGAGTGTGAGCCCAACTCTCTGTAGATTAAGGGACAGCTTTTGCCACATGGAAATTTGCAGACCAAAGGGCAGAGGCTCTGGTAAGAGCGCTGAACCTACCCACTGCCGCTATTCACCAGGCAACTCAACTCTTATGGACATAGTCCCACAGGTACCTCAGCAAGATGAATCCAAGAGAGCTGTTGCAGGATTCAACCTTCAAAATCTGTGCTAATTGCATGAGCATACCAAAAAGTGAACCGACGTGCCGCGATCAGTCTTTAAATGTTTTTCAATTGCTCCTGTGCCGAAGGAGGAATGAACCAACTGCAGCCCTGTCCGGAGAGAGGTCAGTAAGCTGCACCCCAGCAAACTGCTGATCTGATGATGGTCTCTGCTGGCCTCAGCTTTATCAGGCTCATTCCAGGCACCAATGTGCTACAGCAATTAGTTTTAATTCAAGCGCCAGCACCTTGCGTTCAAGTTCAATGTACTGGCCTCTCATGTGAGACTGACAAGATGTAGTGCCGCTCCGGGAGCTATCTTAGTAACACTCCACTGCCAAATATTTTAAAGGGGTGTTGATGGTAAAAAGATGCCCTGAGTTATTTGCACCAGAGGCAGCTTGGTGGACCCACTGTAACGTACGTGGGGGCAATCCCCAAAATAGTAATGAAAAGTGCAGAACATGTAATGATGTGTCACATGAAAACAAAAAGCAGACACTGCTGTAATCCCTGAGCGATGTGTCATAAAGGGGGGCAATAACTCTATATAAAAACAGTTACAAAGTTACCCACGGAGGGCAAAGGGGAGGAATTCAAAACAGAGCCATGAAAAGAAGAGAAGAATGTTCCTCTAAGAAATGAAGAAAAAGTCTTCAGAGTGAGATGAGCCACCGGGAGCAGACTGATCCCTGGAAGGGAGCCAAAATGGCACAGTGAGAGCGTTGAATAGACCACGATATGAGCACGTGCATATGGACTCTGAAGGCAACAATGCCAATTTTGTGCAAATACTTCTGCCAGGACACATTTATCGTGGTTTTTACCTACTGTGCCAGGCCAGCATGCCTGGCCCCGTGCACCACTGACTGACACCAGTTAGGCAGCCGCTGTAAAACACTGTGCCCTGGAAATGCTGTACACAGATAAGTCCTCACGTTACGGGGAAATACCTAGTGTTACTTTATGCATTGCTGGAACCCAATAACCTCTACTTAAAAAAGTGACTCTGGTTTTGGGCCTCTCTGCCTTGGAAAACTAAGCCTAGCACACATGAAAACGTCCTGAGAAACCACCCGCTAAAAAACAAGTCCTTGTCACAGCTCTTGTGCTGGACTCCTGGGAACAGGGGTGCCAAGATCCCCCAGCCGCATTCCCCAGTAAGCACCATGCGGGCAGCAGGAGGGATGGCCCTTCTTCTGCAGCAGGGACACAGCAGCAAAGGTCCCTCCGCGCCATGGGCTTACAAGGGCAAGGCTGAGCAAATGCCCTTTGCATTTGCCAGGATCTGTCACCTCCCTCGGTGCAATGTCAGGGACATTATTCACGAATACTTTGTAAACAGAGGTGTGTTTGCTGCAGCGCGTTCCCGACTGGACTGGTGGGAGCTGCCCTGGCAGGGCAGAGGGAGTGGAGCACCCACCTTTCGTGTGTGGCACAGCACCAGTGGCAGCCACGCTGTGGGGTTAGAGGCCCTTTGCCTTTCCTTGGAAAAGGTCCATCCTGGCCCCCCTCCACACCCACATTATCTGCGGGCACAGGGGGGCTCCCCCTACAAGGTACTCTGAGCTCCTGTGGGCCAGCACTGGCCCTCCACCAACCACATGCATCCCCTTCCTCCTCAAAGCATCCCTCCAACTTTCACCAAAACAACCTGACCTCATTTGTAGTAGCCTCCCCGAAGGTGGCACACACAGAGACCTCTGGTCGTGCCAAAGAGCCTCTGGCTGTGCCCAGCCAAGGAGGCTCGCCTCCCCCGCTGCAACAGCCCAGTGCTGGGTACAAGAAATCCTGGCTGCCCCAAGCCCTTCCCAGGATGGATTTGCATATTAGGTCAGGCGAGTGTTTCCAGCCGCTTGATTTCCAGGGGATAATGTTATTCATAAAGCTATTTGCAGCCCCCAAATCCTTGGTTGCTGTTTGTTTGCTTCTTTCTTGCTCCCTCTTCCCTGCTTTTTACTCCCCCTTGGCTGTTTGTCTGTTAAAAAAAAAGTTTCCCTTGGCTGTACTTTCAGTAGGACACTTCAAAGTCAGGCTGAGATGGGTATTAAATGAGGATAGATGCCAGGTTCCTTTTCGCTTCATCCAAAACTACTAGAATAGCACCAAAAGCTGTAAATTAGGTCAGCTTTTCACAAGAGCTTCCCGAGCCTTTGCCGGGAGCGATACTGCACAGCCTTGGGGTGAGTATCGCTTTAAATGGATCTGGTGCAGCTTGTCTGGGGGGACTGGTGTGATGCAGTGAGACCTCTCCCAGGGCTGCCCCCTCCCCTATATAGACATGATTTGGGACCCAGACCTGCTCCTTTGAGGGTGCACAGTCAGGGGGAGGCACAGGAACCCTGCGGCACCCCAAGGCTGGGGCCTGATAGCCAAAGGAGACAGTGAGTGTGAATATGGGGCAGGGTCCCAGCCCGCAGAGGAGAGAGGCTGCGCACGGGCAAGATGGGCAGCAGCAGCGGTAGCAGCTCTTGGATGAACAGCAACAGGCTGAGCAGCAATGCTGAGGACTGAGATTGCCTGGGGGATCTTCCCGTCAAGTCCTGTGCGGCTTCCAGCACGTCGCTGTAGAGGCTCAAAAACGCCTTTTGGGATACAACCGGTGAACCAGGAGGATTGCTGGTGCCGAGATGATGCATCCTGCGCCTGCAGGCAGAAGGACAGGCAGCCGGCTGCATGTCCTCTCTTGCCAGTTAAGCCATTGCCACCTCGGTACGCCATTCGCAAGGTGAAGCCAGTTCCTTGCTCCCTGTGGTGGAAGATTAGCTCCCTGATTTTGGAAATGTGGAAGCAAACAAGTGAGGATACAGCAGGGGATATTTTGAGAGAGATTCCTGTGGAAGAGAATTAATGGTCTTTTACAACTTTTCTGACTTTGCAGAGCACTTGCTGGTGCAACACAGGGAAGAGCTATGAGCAGAGCAAAAATATATGCTCCTTCCCCAGAACACTCACCCGGCTTCCTCTGACCCACGGCTCAGGGACGTCCTGATTTAGGGGTGATGCCTGTGTGTTTAGTAGCCCTGGGCATATTTGCCTTCAGTGAGTTTGTCTAATTGCTTTTTGAACCCATGTAACCTTGGGGTGACGTGTTCCACCCTTCACATGTGTGTTTGGGGAACACACAGGCTGTCTCCTCTCTGCTCACTCGGATTTCAGAGTCCTGCCCCGTCCCAGGCGGCACCCTCAGCGCTGGCTCCTTGCCCGGGGCAGGACCGTCTCCTGGGCTGGGGACAGGTACTCCAAGAGGAGAGAAGGAAGAAGGAACGGGTCCAAGTCCTCGGCCATTAATGGAAACGCAGGAATATGAGGAATGTAATTAGCGTCTTGGCATGGTGCTTGGGAAAGCCAGAGAGGCACGTCAGAGGGAGGAGGAGAAAGGGATCAGAGGATAAGCTGGAGAGCAGAGATCACAAAAACAGAAAGCAAAACACAGGGCCAACATTGCGAGGCCCCTAAAGGATGAAGGTCTCCTGGGCTGGGCAGCTCCGCCATGCCTCTCCTGGTGGCTTCAGGCACCCAAGGGGCCTCTGGGGATGTAGGAGACAAAGCCTATAGTGTGAAAGGGTTCTTTAAGGATCTGCAATCCTTTCCAAACCCTTTCTACCCTGAATGCCACTTCTGCAGTTTGCGTGGAGATGTCATCAACGAGAGAGCGAGCAGAGGTCCATATGTCCTGAGTGGCAGGGTCCAGCAAGAGCAGTCTCACTCTCTTGCACCTATTACAAGTCTAAGCAAGTAAATAGGTACAAATTAGCTAGGAAAATTATCTCACTGCCCTGACGCCTGCAGGAAGCAGAGTGGAGGTTCACATGTGGTGTCCCTTTGAGATCCTTGTGTGCTGGAGGCAGCCAAGAGGAGATGGAGAGCGAGGGGGATGGAGAGCTCCTTACCACCTTCAGCTGAGCTCCCCAGTGACAACACAGTCCAAAATGATGAGAAAATAACCACTTTCTACCCTAAAAGGCAACAGCAGACCTTCAGCAAAGCCTTGAGTTTTCTTAAACTGCAGGAGTGAGACACAGCTTGGCTCACCAAGGCCACCTGTCCCCGCTCCCTCCCAAATAGTGCGGCTGTCCTCCCCGGCTGTCCTCCCCACAGCGTGGCCATTGCGCCCTGGGATGGGGCGGTGGGGTGGCAGTTTGCAGACAGCGAGGAGGGAAGGGTTGGATCTCGCCATCGCCGTGTGTTTATCTGCAAGTTGCTGTTGTGTTTGGATAGAGCTCCGGGCAGGATGTGTCTGCAATAAACACAGGAAAAGGGCTGACGCTGGAGTCAAGTGGAAGGGCCAGCAATAGTTTCAATTTCAATTAAAATGTCCCCTCTTGGGGTAGCATGAGATTCCCGAAATGAGGGCTGATAAAGGTAGGCAGGTTGCTGAGGGCTCCCTCTTCAGGGTCATATGGGGGTGCCTTGGTCGTTTGAGTCTCCTTTCTAGAAATGGCCCAAGGAGACACCAAATACATCTGGGAAAATATGCATGGATTTAAACACTCAAACAACTCTTGATAATTTTCTTTAACCTCAAAAACAAGCATGTGTTTTAGACAGAAACAGAACCTAAGTTGTGCAGTGTCAGTCGTGCACAAGCCCTCATCATTGCAAATGCTGCTTCTTGGCTGGGGAATAAGAGGGATATTAAAGAAACTCCGGGTTGCCGTGTCTGGCTCTGTAATTTCACAGTTCCCGTGCTCAAAATGTCTGAAGGCCTGTAAATGGATTTTCCATAGAGCACTGCCCCCTGCTGTGGGCTCGCCATTCCCACACATTTCACTCCTCACAAACCCTCCTGGTAGGAATAATCTGCAAAATAATGGTGGTCTCATGAAATTCTGGGCCATTCGCTGCCTATTTGTCTGCTCGATGTCCTGTGGGTCTCCCACAGAGTGGAGGCTTCCTCAAAATGTGAGGAAGAAGAAATACCAACAGAACAAAAGGGAGGAACAAGGGGCAAAGGAATTCAGTCAATGTATCTCTTTACCTCAACGAAATCCCTGACTGATACCTGAGATCTGGGGGCATGTGGGTCTGCAGCAGCTGCAGCCCAGGCCTTTGACACCGGGGCTTACCGCAACACGGAGGCACGTTGTGTGACTAACACAGCAGGTGGGGACGAATGGGACCAGTTGAGCACAGTTGCTGATGCCACTGGGGCAAGCCCATACATATGTGAAGGGCTTGAGCGATTTTACTGCTGAACAGCAATGGAGGAAATACACATCTCTAAAGCATCACTCTTAGTGCTGATAAGGCGCATTGGGTCAGACCCTCAGCTGTGACGCTCAGGGAGTTACGGTCCTGCACAGCAGTGGGAGAGGCACCCCAAGAAAGCACAGGCTGCTCACGGGGACCAGCGCTGTAGGAGCTGTGTCCAACTAAATGCTGCTATCAGCACTCTTGCAAAATTTTCCCAACCAGTCAGGACATAAAAATGCACCCCAATGACATTAAATTTGCAGCAGCCAAGCCCTCCCATGAGGCTATCTCGCTTGCTGGTGCCAAGCAAGTTTATTTGGCACAAGACTGTGATTTTCACAATATGATTCTTTTCTCAGCGTTGCCAGGGCTAACATTTAAAGTCCTCCTGACAATTTAGCCATGCTCAGGGTAAGTCTGGTAACTCAAAAGTCTGATTTCTGGTAACTCGATCTGTCATTGTGTGAGTGGTCTGCCTGCAGCTGTGCTGCTGGACGGCCCCATTTTACGGTGGATAATGTATTTCAAAGGTGCCCTCACGTCCCATGGAGGTGATGCTGTTCTTCTCATTTCTGGTAGATGAATGTGTTAGCTAAAGGCCCAGCCTTTCACCTGCTGAAGTCTATCACAGCTTTGCCCTTGACTTCAGGAGAAGCTGGTAGCAACTTCCAGTTAAAGAAGGAAGAGAAAAGGCAGAAGACTGAAACAAAGTCCTGTTAGCATCCAAGCTGCAGGAGGAAGAGTTACAATTTTTGTAAACAGAGGACACAGCAAGGACAGGAAGTTTTGGAAACTGCATGCATTCTTGATTAAACAAGCTTAGCGTGCATTTACTCTCTGAATAAACCACAAAATATCTTGGCAAAAGTCTCCCCTACAGTAGATTGTAAAGTATTATATGGTAGATTGTAAAATGACTAGTCAGAGAATACCTTGATTGGCAGATAAGAAGAGGTGGATGCTGTAGTGCGATTCACAAAATGAAGCCCTGGGGCACTGCTACATACAAAACAGCAATTCCACCCACACCGCAAAGACACAGCTGGAAGTGAAGGGAAGGGAGAGGAGGGTTTCTCACATGGTTGTAATTGGGACCTTGGAGAAGCAGAGATGGAGATGGCTCTGAGAGGGGTGTTTTTAGCCAGGAAGAAGGCTTTTTTGGTTGATATTCATACTGGGAAAACCTGTTGGCATTGGTGAACTGCCAAAGACTACAAGAGACATTGTGGCTTTCCATGTTGGCTTGGGAGACACAAGGTTTGATTCTGCAACCTGGCTTCTTATTACCCACATCAGCAACTCCCAGCAAAAGGTAGAAAATGTGTCTTTATAGTGGCATCTGTGGCTGAGGTAGGAACTGAAATAGCAGGTACTGAGGAACATCTCTGCTGGCCTGGAAGTCACCAAGGCGATGCAGTGTAAGGTATATTTCTTCATCCTCCATCCGCTTTGCAAAGCCTCTCTGAGAAAGCAGAAAGAAAGGGTTTGGGACTTTTTTTACCTCTTGTGCCATTTATTTTCCTGATGTGACTCACTGTTGCCATTAAATTAAATGTATCCAGGTTATAGGAGAGTGAATTTATGCAGGGATTAAAATAGGCTAACATTATGCCATTGAAAAATTACTTAGTTTGCTACTGAATCAAAGCTTGGTGCTGACCTGCACAAGTATTTCTGCCCAGGAACAAAAACAGATCTAAAAGACAGAAATGAGAAGACAGCTGGCAGGATGAAATGAAGAAAGGGAGAATGTCAGCTGCCTCTCCGGGGACCAGGCATCTTTGAAATGAGCCCTGCCAGACAAAATAGAAGTCCTGTTGCTGGGCTCTAGCAAAATATTAGCAAAGGCCAGATCCTGTACACCTCAAGGCTGAGGTGTACCAGTGTAAGACAAAAGTGATAAGCAGGGGAGGCATGTGAATGCTCCAGCTCAGCATTAATGCTCATGCCCCACTGGTCTCTGCTCCTCAGGACACCGAAGAGAAAGGGAGCGAGTTTTCCATGGCCCTAAGACTGGCACCCATCAATGCAGAGGGCAATCCCTGCTGTATCCCTCATGCTAACCCCCTGCAAAGGACCAGGGAGAAGAAACTATGCCCAGAGCATCAGGAAGATGGACAGAGGCATCCGGTATGGGTCTTCTCCTCACACTGCCATGATGTTCCATCTCAGGTTCAAATAGGGTTTCCCACTGACAAGCCACACTGTTAGCTGATGTAGGTGGACTTCACATGAGTTGAAGAGCTTATTGAAATGTCCCAAAATATTTGTCATATTTTTATCATATTGGTATGACTGAAATCTCAAAGCCAGAAAGGTTTTGGACTGAGGGAGGATCCTAATCCACCTCTTGCCATAATTATTTCAACATGGCTGTTCAGACAGGACATGGGCTTACGCTCAGGCTTTGTCCTGCCATAATTACCTTTGCCAAGGTATGTTTTCTATTGATATACCCTAGAAGCAAACTGTTACAGGACACTTCGTAGTGCTAGCCATATGGGTCCATACTGTGTCTGCTACGCAGGACAGATTAGTAACAGACCTGTACTTATTTCTGTACGGATAAGAATAAATATTCATCCTAGTAGTTGGTAAATCCCCTTTCAACCACTGTATATAGTTATACTACTACCTCCCTTAGTGCATAAATTGTACTGGTATAACTGTTACATATGTTTTAAATGGAGAGAGTTATTCCATTTCTGTACAGGACACATCTATGCCCACTCAAAAGGAGTTTCACCACGTTAACTGTGTGCACAGCTCAGTATGAGGGCATCTTCCAGTCAGCAGAAGCTATCAAAGAGAACACGGTCTACTATAACACGTGCTCTGCTGCAAGAGATGGTGAGCACCCTTCCTCTAGCAGCACAGGGGGATGACCAAGAAGTAGAGCCAGTGCTGAAAAAAAAGTAAAAGAGGTGACCTCTAATATCAGGAGAGCTTCTTCAAAGAAATCGTGTCTTTCCTCCAGTGGGGAAAGTAGAGCTGTTTACTCCTTTTTTGGTCTAACAGTAGTGGGTGTAATTAAAGGCAGCCAAAGGCAGGGCCTGATTTGGTTGACTCATGGACAATTTGAATAGCTGCCTCACATACTGTTGGGCCGCACCAGAAGCCAGCCCATTTTGCAGGGTGACACAAGGCCAGGGTATAATGGGAGAATAGCCCCCTTTCTAGGGAGCCCCTCTTCCCCTCCTGAGCCCCCAGGCTCTTTCAGCATTTGACACTTCTGGAGAGTTTTTCCCCCTGTGGGTTTTCCATATTGCTATTTTCAGGATTTCAGAAGTGCAGCGCAGCCTTTGCCTGTTCAGCTTCTCTCTGACTGTAAAAAAGCCTCCCTGCATCACTAACCATCTAAGTGTTTGGTATTAAATTATCCATCAGAGCTCCTTCAGTAGCAGAGGGAGTTGATTGCATCGTCTTTATGGAGGATAAAAATAGCCAGCGTCACAGGCAGGGCAGCAGGGAGGGCTGCTGCACGGCTAGCGAAGGCAGCAGCGCTTTTACTTTGGCTGCAGTTGGCATCTTCACCTGCAGACAGCAGGGATTGGTGAAAAAGCATCTAGTTTCTGTAATCGATCGAAATGTAAACGACGGCACCTGAATTCATGCTGATGACCTTCGTCTGTTAGGCAGGGAATGAGACACTGGATACTGCAAATTTCCCCACAGCAGCCTGAAAACTCCCAGTCGCCAGCCTAAAACCCCTGCCTGTTTCTTCAACTGCCTCTGGAAAACAACCCTGCTTTCCTTCTAAGCGCCAGCACTGCGCTGAGCTCGCATGGCCCAGCCTTTCAGGAGGCACAACGAGCTCCCTGGGCTCTGACAGGAGGGAAACCAGCTCCTTGCAATTCTTGCAGCTGTTAAAGAAGTGGGGCACCCTCCGCCGAACCCCCTGCCCCTGCCCACCCCCTTCCAGCTGCTCTGCTCCTAATCCAGGCTTTGACATCCCAGCTCTGCCAAACCCATCGGCATTGTCCGAGCGGTGCAGCTGTTCTCCCTCCAGACCTCACTGAGAACTGACAAACTCACTGCTGTTTGTATCCCAAAGACAGGGTTGACATGCAGAGGCGAGAGTCATTTGCTGACAGCGTGTCCTGAAGCGGGGAAGAGGTGGGATTTGCCTCCTTTGGCCCATGCACCAATGAGCCCGTGATCGCCAGTGCATCACGTGCCACTTTCTCTGCTGCCTGCAAGGGGCTGGCCCAGGAGAGCACAGCCATCTGGCAGCTCCTACATGTGAATGATGCTGCTAAAGAAACGAGGATTTCACATTCAGATCCCCTTTTTTGCAGAAGTGCCAATCTAGCGTGTGCCACTTGGGCTGGGAAAATGGTTTAAGAATTTTGCCAGAATTAACAGAGCTTCCTATCAGTTCAGTGGGAGAAAAAAATCAATAGGAGCACATTTCCCTGTAGGTATGCAAGTCCAGATCATTTCAGGCCCAGAATTCATCTTTTCTGGGGCTAAAGCTCTGCATAGATATGGAAAGGACCCAGTTATCAGGAGCATTTCAGGAGACAACAGAAGAATACAGTGCAGGAATTTTACCTAAGTACAGATTAAAGTGCAGGCTTTGGGTAGTTAGTTTATATTCTTTATCCAGAGATGGGGATGTGCTCTGGTAGCAGACCAGAATCAGATTTCCTTTTCACTGGTGTGAGGGACCAGTGGCACAAATTTCAGGGATCTGAATCTACATCCTACAGTGCAATAAGAGCTGAAAGAAATAGGTAGTGAATCCTTTACAGTTCCTTAGCACCTTCTAGGGCACTGTCAGAAACCACGCACCCCTATGAACACACGCCTGTTCAGCAGGGACATACCAGGGACATACCATTTATTTGTATGTGATCACTTTCTTGCAATATTAAGCTTCTACTAGTCGATAACTGGACAGCTGTAGCATGTCTATCTCAGAAATGCTGATGCTTTGCTGTCAGCGCTGTACATACAGCCAACGGCAATCCCTCCCCAAAAAGCAGACAGTGAACCTAGTCCACCCTCAGCCCACATGCTTTCTAGGAGCACCTGTGCTCTACTAGCTCAAGCAGTCTCCGAGAGCACATCTCAGGTTTTCACATTCAAAAAGCTGTGGATACCATTGGAAATTAGACATAGTACTTGCTTGGGAAGCGCAGAGCCAAACCACCCCAGCGAAGTGTCAGCGCTATGGGCCAGCTCCTGAGGCTGTGACTCATGTGAAAAGAGTTCAGTCGTCCTGCGTGGGTGTGAAGGAACAAGATTTGACACTCACAGACATCTGTGCTCTCAGATGGGACCTCAGGGGAGATCTGCCGAGTCCCCCATCCTTCCAACAGCTCAAGCATTTCCAGGGCGAGCATTCATAGTGGAAGACCATGGGTGGGGTGAGCAAGTGGCCACACTTCAGCTGAATTCAGTGCACAAAAACTGTGAGAATCTGTCTTCTCGTCTGTATGACTAACCACAAGTTATACATTCAGCCCTAGCAAAGTTTCTCAACTGATGGAGACACTAAGGCACGGAGGAGAAACACTCCAAAATGATCCCAGTTTGCTAAAAGTTACATCTGCAACTTATAAAGCAAATTGCCATGGTAAATAGCTATCAGTAAGGCTGAATCATCTCCCCATCCTCTGCACATTTTCACTTTGACATTTGTTGTCCTTCTTCTTCTGGTTAATGAGCGAGTAAAATATATTTGAAACTTGTGTCAGTGCATCCTAGCAGTTGAAAAACTATTTTAAAGAAAAAAATACATTTGAAACAGCTTAAAGCTTCCTAATATAAATAGAGCACATAGAATGATTCACCTATGCTATTGTACATTTCATTTTGGTCTGTAGGAAATCAGAAATAACAAATTTGAAGATCCAGAGCAATTAATACCTCATTTTCTCTCTGCCTTTCATTGGTGTCAGCTCCACTAAGCATTGATAGACAAAGCTTTACTTGAGTACACTAAGCTATGATACTTCAGCTCTACATATTTTGCTTGAGATATGAATTGAGACATATATCTTGAGATATATATATCTCAATTCTGAGATACATTATTTAGGAGAAATCTGAAGTTTAATGACACCTGTAAAAAAGATAGTGAGCGTTTCATGCAGATGAGTTTTGCGAAGACAGCAATGTGATGACTGGTCTCTGGGTTACTAACACTCCATTAGCCCTTTTTCCAGCCCATTACTAACATCACGAAAAACGTGTCTTTCTGAATAACCTTCCTTTGGGTGCAGTGTCACCAAGACCTTCACAAGGCAAATATCAAATACCTTGAAACCCAGCTCCAGCCACTGGGTAAGGCAAATCAAGCCACTTGTCTTTATATCCTCTCTGTGACTGTCCCAGTGGTATGTAGACAACACTGCTTTCTTTTCGAAATGGGAATAAATTGTTGCAGATTCAGGGCCAAAGTTACTGCTAGTGCAAGCTAGTGACTCTTCTCTGACTTGAAGAACTTGCGCCAGAGTATGGCAGGACCAAATCAAATTACAAGTTAGATAAAGCCTCAAAGGGAAAAATCAAGTAACCCCAAAAATTATTTTAAAAACAACTTTAATAGAATGTGATAACACAACATAAATCACCTGGAAAATCCAAATGGTCAACATAGCTTTCTGCAAACAGACAGTAAAAGCAAAACAGTGAAACCTGCTTGTTTATCAGTGCTGGGAGCTGAACCCGGGAGTCCTGCATGGAAAGCACAGAGCAGCCCACACACGCATAACTGAGACCGCAGTGGGCCCTGAGATTTGGTGATCAGGGGCGGTTTGGAGCAATGACTTGTTTTGCAGAGAGGAGCTGTGCCATGACGCATAGAGCTGTCGGCTCAGTTATAGATGAACCCTTGAGAGATCAGTGGAGATCCTTGTCAAAAGACGCAGAATGTGTCAGAAACATGAAAAGGAGCTCTGTGTTACATGAATGAGGAACTCTGCTTGTTACCCAGTGACAGCAGGACCTCACCTATGAAAGCCACTAATATGCTTCCCCAGACTCCACGAGGTGATGATCAGAGATGTCACGAAGCATTGCACCGATGCTGAATTATGGGATTAATGCCACCTACTGAATGACCTATTCTGGCATGTAATGCAAATGCATGGACTAAGCTCATCGCTGTTTATCCCCGGGGCACCTGGCCTGCAAGAGTTCGCAAGACACCAAACCAGAGAGAGCACAGAGGCAGGCAGGGATGCTTGTGGGAGAGAACCATCTTCCTTGCGACAACCATCTGCCAGCAAGCAAGACAGCTGGACAGTCAGGTATATCAGCTCAAGGGAAACAAAGGTTAACACAAGCAGGGGGTAAGGAGGGATGGGCAAGGCATGGTCTGAATCAGCTATCGCTACTTTTAAGGTACAATTTTAAACAACAGGTGGATACAAATATTAATAAACAGAGTGCATAGCTGGTAACTGCTCAGATTTGGCTTGTACCTTTCTGTATGAGAAGCAGACGATGAGCCCAGCCAGTTATAGCCTGAAGGGAGTCTTACAGGTGAGATTTTTAAGTCATTCCCTAGTTAGCTCCAGACACAACCAGCATGCAGTTGCCTGAAATGCCAGAGACACGTCAAACTCCTCCTGACACATCCTCATCTTGCCTGAAGCTCCCACGGCTGCCATGTCTCACGCTCCCAGTGACACCTCAGGCCTGCTCCTTGCACAGAAACACCCGCTGCCTAATGAGGTACAGGATTTGCCAATAGCAGTACCTGAAGCAACATATTTTCCATGAGCAATTTTGTTCCTTATACTCAGACTGCCCTTTTGTTTACAAGGGGAAGAAGAAAGAGCGCTTGCTCCCCAGCCCAGGGAAATGCTGTAGTCAGGTTGTACATCACTGAATAGGAAAGTCTAATAATCATTCCCTTAACAGAGGTACTCTGCTCTTTGCAGAGATGCTCTACACTTAGTTATTTTCTCGGTGCCCGAAACATCACACTTTTCCAGTGATATCAGCGCTGGCAACATATTTATCCTAGGGCTTGTAGGGCTTTATGTTATTCTTCATAACTCACAGGTATAAAATCTGTCCTCGTGACCTCCTGACATTTTAAGCCAACACAAAATCAATAAAACACACTGAATCACCAGCCAGCTTAAAAAATGAACCCAGCTGCAAACACCTTTGTAACAGCGATAGAAGAGTGATACTATTAAACAGTCAGAAGTGTCATTTGTCCCCAACCTGGTCCATCACTCCAGTCTTAGGGTTATTTCAGAATGATTCCTTTCCACCGTGTCACTTAAGCAGCAAAGGGGAATCTTTTATAAGCTGAGAAAGGGCCACAGTGGCAGCTGACGTGATTTATGTTTAATAAAGGCCCTTTAGCTCCAGGAAAGAGGGGCCCTGCCAAATCTCAGGCGTCTCGCAAGCCGCTGCTATTGTCCCAGGGGCAGGAGCACTTTTTAGGTTCCCGCTCCATCTCTGTAAACAAAAGGACAGCTGTACGCTTGGCTGGCTCTGGACGGGTCTCTTTGTGCACGATTAGTACCCCGCGCACATCATTCATGGCTCTTGAATAAAGATGACCTCTCGCAGGACGGGATGCGGGGAAAAAAAAGCCTCTTTATTCAGCAGGGCTTGAATTAGCATAAAGAGAAGGAAACCGTTCCTTGGAAGTCACAGGAAGAGCTAGATAAATAAATAAGCAAACTACAGGTTCCCTGCAAATACTCAGTCCTCAAGAGTTGGGCCTGGGAATCGTAAAATCCAAGGGAAGTTGTCCCCACTCACAGTCACTAATGCATGTGCCGCACCTCGCTCTCCAGTCTGAGCTCCGTATGGCCCAGCCATACATCTGCAGCTGGGAAAACGCTTTGTCACAGAGGTTATGGCCCAAAAGGAGGAGATGCACGCAACGTGGCCAATGTGAACTAGTTTCCACCACCTGATTCTTCCACCTCTCTTGGCCAGGCAGGACGATGGCTCAGTCGGTGGCTCTTGGAGTGGCAATAATACCTGCCTTTATTTTCCTGGTCCTGTGTGCAGACTGGCGCGTCAGGCAGTGAGCTATGCAAACAGACAATGACATACCGAATTTTTTCACATGCTGGGTTTCCCGGCCGATGAAAGGCAATTCAGCAGCTTATCACCATGTATGCTGCTGCAATTAAGAGCCCTGGGAGCAGTGGCAAATGAAGCTCTCCTCCCCCAGCCCCCTCCACCTCCCATCCCTCCCCCACGCCCATAGGAACAGGCTGTCTTTCACCACCCACCACACCAGCACAATTGCAACCCTTATACTCAGTGCTGAGCTCCACCGAATTCGCTCTGACCCAGCAGCCAGAGGTACGGCAATAAGCACCAGGGTGTCCCCCAGACCCAGCCTTCACATCAGATTAGTTTTCAGCTGAAGTCCTGCTGTGTCAACTGTAATGGCCCTTAGAAACATGAGTTTCTCTCCTGGAAGGCTTAGCAACAGCAGAGTTAGCTTGGGCTCGAAATTAGCTAAAGGCAGCAGACAAGGAATGAGACAGGGTTTAAAATTAAATTGAATTCCAAAACCGTATTTAATGCAGCGTTGCTACCTTCTTTGATTTTATCAGTGCTCACAGTAGTTGCTGTTTTTCTGCAGGTCTCATCTCCTGAAAATTATACCATCCCTCTTTTTTCCTTTTTAACTGCACCCTTTTTGCTGAAAAAAACTGAAAATATGGCCCTGGCTGTAGTCGGAGGCTCCAAATGGAGGAGGCAAACAAATGTAAAAATAGATGCTATTTTATGACTTCTGATTTTCAAGTCAGTCTCATTACTTCTAACCCTCTGCAGCCGGCAGCACAATGTGCCAGAGTCTTCACTGTCACTCTTGTGTTCTGTAAAAGTTTCATGAGTCTCCAGAGAAGCTGCAGCAGAAAAATGCATAAAAACACAAAACAAGGCTAATTGCTGAGCCAGCATCAGGCTCCTACGGTGGTCTGGATCACTTCAGGGTGGAGATTAACACAGGCTAACTCTAGTGATAGGTAGGAATGTGATTTACACAGGTGGGTGTTATCCCCCTCATTCTTAAAAGTATGAGAGGCCAAGAGTCTTGCCCCAATGGTGTGGTTTGTCACTGGAAAACTGAGGAGTAGGACACTGCCATTTCATGTAAACCATGCACCCACATAGAAGGACATGACACATTGAAGACTTCTGACAGTGGGTGGCCAAGGAATATTGCCGGAGTAAAGACATTTTGTATTGTGCATTACTCTTTGGACTTCAAATGACAGAAAATGAGCCATTTGAAAGTTATTTCAAATGAAAACCACTTGCGTGTTCCTCCCACTCTTGCCTTTTTCCAGCTCCCTGCCCTGCACCTCACGCATGTCTTGTTTGTTTCTGTTCATCTCTGATGGGGAAAAAAGAGCATTCTGAGTTTAATAGAGGGGGCTAAACTCAACATTTACAACAGGTATCTCTAATATATGTGATAACTACATGCCTGAACCATTAACAGCCCTGTTGGAGTTGCAGCAAATCAATGAATGAGTCCATAAAGGGCTGAAATACAATAAAAATCTGTGAATGAGGCTGTGAGAAAGCTCAAGTGCAGCGAAGGGGAAGCAGTAAAACTGAATGAAGGGACTTCTGAGAAGAGTAGCTAGTGAGAAAAGATTATCAAAAGTGCTTGTTATTTAAGAATGTTATTAATACAAGGGAACTCTTGCCATCCTTAGAGGTACTCTGCCTCTCTGCTTCATTATGGAAATGCTTCCCTCAGGCCCCATCTGTCTGGTTTTCTGCTGCAGATGAAGCTGACCCAAAGGGAATTCATTACCACAGATCTCCTACGGCAAAGCAAGCCTTGCTGTAAATCAGGCAACACAACCTGATGAATGCTGCCTGAAGAGGCTCTGACAAACATGTGGCAGACAGGACTCCACCATCAAAAAGATTCTCACATGACAGTTTCTGCTTCCTTCTCGTGCAGCTGGATGTCTTGGCAGCAGGCAGGGGGTTTGGGAGGGTAATATGACTCACGTAGGGTTTTTGCTGGGCACATGCTCCAACAGGACAGAAATCATACTGTATGCTTGGATCAGGTACTGTCCTGGTTGCAGGTGGGGCATGAGAGCTACATACAAAGGAGATGCCTCTATGGGAGAAATCAGACAAAATGCTGCAGGTCTCAATAAGGGAAATATATATATTTATCTCTCATCTTCCATCACTTTTCTATAGGCATTCACAGATTAACCATCCAGCACAGCTGGGAGTACTAAGGCAGGCTTCACTAGTCAGTGTTAGCAGAAAAAACTGGGGCATAAAACGTGAAGTACTTCATTAATGACCAGCAAGAAGTCATAGGCAGATGTCCTGCCTGTTTTCCAGTATTCATGACAAAAAAACAAAACCCAAACAAAGAGTGGAGTTAGGCTATGCCAGCTTGAAAGAGAAAGATAAAATATGTAGAGACAGACTTGGCAGTAAAAGAAAATCCCCATGTGAGGCAGAGGGGTGAGACCCTCAACGTATAAGTAAAGCCAGGGCCCAGCTGACCATCAGATTTCAAATACGTGGCACCTTTTAAATATATAAGTGAATTAGACAAAATGAAAAATCTTATGGCTTATATGTGGCATAAATCAGGGAGATGAGAGGTGGGTAGGAGCTGTATGTCAAGCTTTGACTTTAACATGGAGGATCAGCATGGCACCAGGATTATCTGGCAAACCCCATGCCAGGTACAGTTGAGTTGGGTCAAGCAAGCAGTTGAAGTTAGTTTCTTGCCAAAAGGCTCAGTTACATAAAAACTGTCTGTAACCTTACACACCCATATGACTCAGGCTCCTAGCATCTTGAGCTTTATTCCACAATAAAAAGAAATACAAATGTGAGCCTCTACAACGGAGAGGCCCTCGCAGCCATGGCCAACAATATTTATGAGGGTCTATCATCCTGCAGGTTATAGTGCCAGCCCAGCAGCTGACTGACATCTTTGCACTAGTTCTCGGTTCTCCAGCTGGTATGGCTGGACCTACAAAAAGGAGATGCTCAATGTATCTGGGAGATTTTGCCCTGCTAAGCCCCATGGTTCCTCTGCTGCTGTATTGAAAGGGCGAGGGCCTGGCGGAGGAGGCATGGCATACGCCTGCAAGTTGCCAGGAGTATTCCCAGCAGACGATGAGCTCAGTGCCTTCTCCAGCAGGATGTCAGGCAAACATCAGCTTGAGAGAGGTCTGGGGAAGGCGACTTCATTTGCTCTGAGGCACACCTGCTCCAAGCTCTGAAGGACCACGTCCTGCGAGAGGGTTGCCCGAGGAAGGGGGCCCGTTGTCTCCCCTCCAATGTGCAAATGGTTAGCAATGTGCAGTGATTAGTTTTTTCACATATCCACGGAGCTGACTCCGTGGTCTTCTGGGGTTTTTCCATCTTTACTAAAACCCAGCAATGGCTGAGGGATGCGGTCCTGCGGGGCACGAATGGGAGCAGGGTGAGTAGGAAGGACCATGGCAGTGTGCAGGGGAGCGGAGCACGCAGAGGAGACCCCACGGCACCAGTGGGACAGGCAGCCCAGTAATATGGGATTTCAAGGGTTCTTATCTGCAGCCTGGATTATAAACCCTGAGGTTTATAATCTGTTGCAGTGGGAAAGCTGTGGCGCTTTGCCTGTCTCCTGCTGGCTTCATGTGGACTCTCTCCGGCTCCTTGAATTTCTAACCTGCTTCTTACTTAAAAGCCTTCGTTTCAGTGTGGGGCTGTGAACTCAGTCTGGTCTGCAGCACAAGCTATGTGAAGACGGATCGCAGAAACTTGTATTTTCTAGTAAGTTGGCATTTGTGTGCCACTGGGTGGAAAGTGATGTCTCCAGGTGGAAAGTGATGTCTCCAGGAGGCCACACGTCTCCTGCACTGCCCTTAGCTGCAGCGAAAACACACCCAAACCATACTTTTCAGAGTATAAACAGTCTTCAAAGACCTCAGCAAAAAAGAGTGGCTTCAAGCCTCAACACAGGCATTAAAGCAATGAATCCTAGTCTTTGCTGTAGTATGGCAAATTGACGCAGTGTTTACAAACATTTGCAGGCATAGCATGGTAAAACAAATGCCGCCAGTCCTCCAGCAAAATGCATGATTTATTTTCTATTTCACACACAAATATTTGTGCCGTTCTGTCTTTGAGAGCTGCTGAGTGAGAGCAGTGAAGCAGCCTCTCCAGCCGGCTCGGCCTGGGAGCTCTGGCTGTACGCGGCACCTCCAGCTCTGCGTGAGCGCAGAGATAATGCGAGTGGTCAAACGGGGACCCAGCCTGGCTCCCGCAGTGGCAAATCGTCCTGTAAAAATTTGTTTTGTGCAGGCTGTTTTCTTCCTGAATGGGAGGAAGGCTAAATTTATACTACATAAAACCCAACAGGGCTTTTTTTTTTTTTTTGCTAAGAAATAATAAGATAGAGTTTATAGTTCATCCCTTTGCTGTGATGGACAGAACTAGTGACAGATATATGAGGGAAATTTAACAAAAAGCTTGTGAGCATCTGCTCTAAGAATATGAGAATCCCCCAAAATGGTCCCATCCCCTCCTTCTCCCACCTCCGCTGCTGCTCTTGATGTTGCTGAAAGGGCTGCCCAGACAGCAGGGCCACGGAGGGGATGCCCGGTCCCTCTGCCCCATGGTGTGCTGACTTACAGCGTGCGGCGGGAACACCAGCAAGGGAGCATTTCATTTATTCTCCCACCCTCCCTGCACCGAAGCAGCTTGCAGAGGATTGCTGGGGGAAACAGCACATGCAGCCCATCAAACCACTGGCTGAAAAAAGTGCAGATGAATGCAAACATGGTTTCCTTCTGGTCCATGGCATTAGGAAGGGATTTTCACCACGAGTGGACAGGGTAGGGATATAAATACAGTTACAGCTTGGGGGAATCTGCTGCATCACCTCCGCTGCTGCAAACCTCCCTGCAGGCTCCTGTTTCAGGGAGATCATTTCTCCCAGGCCTCGGGGAGGGTGGCTGCCCTTGCCATGGTAGGATTTTTGTGAGGATGTGGCTGCAGAGAGAGAAGGTCAGTTTTGGGGAGGCCTGGCATCCTCACCCCAAAAAGGCAGCAGGGGGGACAGGGCAGCGGGATGCCAGCACTAAACAGCAGAAGTGCAGCAGGGCTGATGCAGCTGAGTGCAGCATCTGCAGGGAGACCCTGGACACCGGGAGGGCTCAGCTCCCTCAGCCTGGGGCAGCTCCCAGAGCTCCTTAGGTTTTGTGCAGGCGACAAGGAATTGGCCTCTATTTCTCCCCTAAATCATGTTTCCACTGATCGCTGCTTCTGTATCCATACTCTGTTTGTTTGGACCGATGGCACGATCCCTGTCTGAGCAGTAACTGCTCATATTCACTGACCAGGGCAGGCTCAGCTGGGGAGGGGATGAGACCCTGCAGATCTCTGCTGCCCACCACGTACTTTGGTTCAGCCCTCCCTTCCCCAGCCAGACCCAGGCAGCTCATCCCTCCATCTGGGGACTAATGGGAGGATTAGTTAGAGTACATGACATGGTTACCTGAGATAGCCCAGGAATGGATTCAGTGACTCAGGAGCTCCCTCTGTTTCTAATGTTTGCACAGACTTTTTAAGACAGATGTGCTAAGCACTACCCATACCGTGTTTGCTGAGGGCCAGATGCCTACAGCAAACAGGGACGCAGCTGGGGAATCCTGTCAATGAATACGATGAGCAGTTGTGAGGAAGCAGTTGGAGTCTGGCCATTAGCAGGCATGACAGTGCACATATAGCTTTGATTTATTTCCCCTTGCGGAAGGTACATGTGGTGGGGTTTGCATGCCAGGGACCCTCCGCAGCTGTGGGTGCAGCACCCCAGGATGCTGGAGCTGAATGCAACAGGCATTTGACCTGGTGTCCTCCCTCCAGGGACCTTCCCGAGGCTATCCTCACCCTGCCACCCTCTCCGTGCCCTGTGGGCAATGAGACGTGCAGCCCCTCCAAGGGCAGGCAGGAGGAAAGGGGAGATGACAGGGACAGTGGCAAGACAAAGGGGGTGCCTGGGGGCTGTGGCAGCCCTGCACCCCAACACTAACCCTGGACAGGGATTGCTTGCCATAAAGGTTGGGTCACATTTGTCAGACACAGCTGATTTTTATTTCTTTTCCTGCCTGAGCTGTGTCTAACTGCCTGCCCATATGTTGGCTCGCCGGCAGCTCTGGGCACCCGGGGTGCGGTGTGCCTGCGGTCAGATGGCAAGTGCCTTCACCCATGCGGGGAGCTGGCTCTGAGCTGCATCCTCAGGTGTTGGCTCTGCTTTCCCATTTCCCATGTCACCAGCTTTCACCACAAGCCAGCCCTGACTATGGCATTATGCCCTACCAAGTGTCACCAGGGGACCCTACTACAGCTTACCCACCTGGCAGTATTCAGATATTGGCCTTTTTGGGGTGCTTAAAATGAACAGCGAAGCCTGCCCCATTTTACAGAGTACTGCTGCCCTGAGTCCCAGGCCCGCTCTGACACTTAACTGGGCATTTGCCTCGCTTCTGTGATAGCTTCATTTCTATTTCCATGCCTTGCTCCCAACCTCCCAGCCCAAAGATGCAAATATCTGTAAAAAAGCAACCCCTGTGCAAGCATCACTTCCACGGTGTCTTATAACCCTGAATGATATTGAAATTACTGAACCTGGGACTGCTTTGTGGTCGTTATCCAGCTGCAACTTCAAGGGGGCTGAGAGGGATGCCCTGCTAAAAGCCTTCCCCACTGTCTTCTTGGGAAGAAAGGAAAGAAAACAACCAGCCCTGATTAAAAGCTTTTTTTTTTTCTTCCTAAAGCAGTCTCCGCATGCAAAGATTTGGTTCAAGGAGCATTAAAATCAATGCTGTCAGTTCAGAAAGAAGGGGCTGAAGGGAATCTGGGCCATTGGCATTGTGCGAGGGTTGCTATGGCAATCCTCGCAGAAAGGCAGCTTAATAGGCTTTCTTCCCAGGAAACTCAAAACTGCAGCTCACAGGCTGCAAAGCGGCGCGTGCAAAAATATTTTCATGAATAGCATCTCTGTGGAAAATTTTGTTGGCTGTTTACATCCTCCCTTCAGAAGCGGGGCAGCAAGGAAGGTGTTTGAAGATCACCTAGCGGTGGCTGGTGACATAAAGAGGGTACAGCCGACGTTGCATAGGTACCCGTGGGCAGCAGCAGCAGTGCAAAGAGAATGGCAAATTTCTCTGCAGAAGACAGGCGTTGTGAGCGACTTAAACACACATACTGCAATGATCGGTCTTTGCACACCAAGAGATGCTTTAGTAAACAGACAGAACCAACGAGCCGTTTGCCCTGAATTCTGTGACTCTGCACAATGTTATTCCTGAATGCAGCAAAACGCAAAATGATGCTGTCTCTCAGCTCTTCCCTGTAATATTTACCATATTAAAAAAAATGACATTAGCTAAAATATTCATGAACGTTAGCTGGTCGTACTCTGCTTTTTTCAGTGGAAGGTTCAGAGAACACCAGTGATTCAGGGCTTACCTGAAAAAAAGACTTAAATGTTGTGGATGAGGGAAACATATTTTATCTTAATGGAAAGAAAGAAAGAGGAAGGATTAAAACATGAGACTGCGAGAGAGGATATCTCTGGGCTCTGGCAGACCTTCATTTCATGATGTCTGGCAAGCCACAGAAATCCCTCCATGCTCCTCTTCCTCCGTACCACCTGTAAGCTGGTAATATTACAAGCAATTATTTACTTTCCTGGGTACTGCAAGATTTAATTATTTTGGCATTCTTGATTGCATGTCAGTAATATAATATATAATTTATCATAAAGAAATGACTGTCAAATATGTGCATGCACATCTTATTGGGAAAAATAAAACCAGCTCACCAGTCTGGCACATGACAAGGAAGATTTTCCTTTTTCTTCAGCGGTAAATGCTTTAAGCTTCGAAGCAAAGATATCTGTGTATCTCTCTGCAAAAGCCAGGAAATTCCACGTTATCACGGTGTGTAGCACAGAGCTAACCCACAAGTCTTAAAAGGTCATGAGCTAAGTTTAACCTGCTGTACTTTTTGCTGTAGATCTATTTTCCATTTCACCTGCAATTCTACTGCTGCTCTTTCTTGATGCAGGGATAATTAGTGTAATAAAACCTGCACTTATTACAAAAGACAGCTGTGTGACGGGGAGGAAAAAAATTAAACCAGAATTACATTATATTTAAAAATGAGAAGAAACCATAGAAAAAATGACTTGGGATGAGTCAGGGTAGGAAAACAATAGATAAGGGTCTGAATGCTTTGCTCCCCACTGAGTTCGTGGCTGTCTGGCAGAATTATGCCATTTCCCCACGTTATGTAAAGAGCTTACTGCCCTCACAACATTAAGAGGAGAGTCTGAGCTCCTAATTTTTAGATTCAAAGTCAGGCTCATGTTATGAAACTGAAACCAGAAAAGCGTGGAGACCTTGGCATCTGTGACATTTTTTTGTAGGCTCATCTCAGTTATAGGGAAGTTTAAAGACTAGTTACAAAGGGAAAAAATGGTGTGCATGCCTTTTACTGCTCTCCACTAACCAAGACAAGTCAGATGTAAGAAATCCCAAACAAGCTATAGCAGTCCTTCCTCTGTCGCTAGTGGACTGTTCTGCCAAGAATGTAACAACACATTAATTTTTAATGGTTGGGAAAAAATGATGTATAGAGGAGCAAAACAAGTCCTCCAAGTTCCCACAGCAAATCACAGGCAAACCTGTGAGGATTTCTTGAACTTCTTCTTGAACTTCGACACCAAACTTCTTTCTTAATGTGATTATATAACTTAACTAGATTATGTAATACTAAAAATTCAGAATTTAGTCTGTTCTTTAACGTACAAGATAATGAAAAGATGGTATGGAGGCAGAGCTACAGCTGCTTCATTGTACCCAGGTGTGCAGTGGGAAAACGCCTACTGGCTGGTTAATTCCGTTCTTCGTTGTGAATGACCACAGGACAGTGCCCTCTGTTTATCTTTCAAGCCCTTTCAGGTAGTTAATACACAAAAGGCATCGGTTGCTTGATTTTCAGGAGCCAGGCAGCATGCACCATTATATCAAAGTTTTGTGCTTTGGAGCCACAGCTGGAGGAGAGACTGTAGACCTTTAGGGACCTCAAGCTGGTCTCTAAATAGAAAGCTACAGTGAATCCAATTAAAAAAATGCAATTTACATGTGATTATAACTCATCTGCATAAAATGCAGTTGTTTCACTGCTATTTTTGGCAAGCTTAAGCTTCAACAAGTCCTTTTCTTCACACTTTCAAAATTACTCATTTGCATTTCTCATTTTCTCACCTTTGTTTCCCTGAAGCCCTGAATGTCAGAGGATCAAAGGATTATCTGGGTTACCCGGCTGCACGGATGCTTGAAGACTACACTGGGACTTTGCTTCCCTGAGCCTCTAAGAGGTCTTGTATTTGGAGCTGAAACACAACTGTATTATCTGAATAACCACGGCTTCCCTGCATTCAGAAAACCTATTCTTACAGCAGATACAAGGACTTAATCCACTCTGTTTTGCTCCCTGAAGATTCAACCAAAGTTTATCCAGCGCTGGCTTGTCTGAAGGCATTCAGAAATTGCCACAAAACCTCCTTTGGAGCAGCAGCTAAAGCGGTCGGGTGATTACAATGGATGAGCTCATGCTTTTCCTTGTAACAAGCGCGGCTTTGTTCCGGGATCTGGGGATGTGAGCCGTGAATGGCAGGGAATACACCGACTGTCAGGGTCAGATGATGCGGGAGTAAGAACTTAAATTGTTTTCAGCGGTGGGTTGGTTAGAAAGGTTAAAAAATAGGTTTTACAGATATGCTGGGCAGGAGGGGAGAGTTTTGTGCAAAAATTGCTCAGCCCCGCTCTCTTCCGCGGGTGAGTAGTATTTGCCCATGCACTACAGAGCCTGTTCTCTCTCCCATTGATGCTAGTTATGAAATTCTGCCTCCAAGAAGCAGAACAGTGATTTTATAGTCTGCAGTGCTGTTCTGCAGTGCTAACCACGAGTCCTTTAATTTCACCCTTCAATTACCATAACTACAATTTTTCCTATAGAAGCAGTAACGTAGAACCAACACACTAATAAACTGCTGCTTGTATATCAAAGTAGAAGACACTCTACTGCAAAAAAAAAAAAAAAAATCAAGGAACTAACCAGGAAGGCATTTTAAATATTATGTTTTTATCTAGATGTGTAATCCTAAAAAAAAAGGTCTCAAGTGAAATTCTTCCCAAGTGAAACCTCATGCAGAACAATAGCAGAGACTGCAAATACTGTTAAATGGCTGAAAAGGTTAAGAAGTGATTTATGTGAAAAACCTGGAGACCATTAATTCAGGTTCCTATTTTGAGATCAGCTTGATGGTGGGAGATTAAGACAAAGACAGAAACAAATTCAGAACAGATGCCAAGATTGCCAGTTTACTACAGAGAAAAAATAGTGGAATTATTCTTCCTCAACAAAAATATTAAGCCACATAATAAGTATTTAGATAAAGAAATATTAAGAAAACATGGAATTGCTGTACTTCTCTTACTAGGACTCCCTTGTTTAAAAACAATGCAATAAATATAGCTGGATGATTAATTTTGCAGAAATAAAGAAAGTGTGTTAACCTGAAATGAATCACAGCTCACAAAGTTTATGTCATATTATTGAATTGAAGGAATTTCCTCCAGCCCAGGAACATTTTGAGTGACATCTTTGCTGAACAGCATGCTCAGAGTGCCACCTGATGGCTAAGCCTTGCTTTCTTCTCACCCAGCTGCCTTCAAAATGTAATAGGGCCATCCATGATCTCATCACTGTTTTCCTAAGCTATGAGAAAAAGCTTCTGCTTAAATTACAGACGCTCATTTGCTCAGGAAGAGGTATCTTTGGTGTTATATTCCTACCGGCTATTGGTCAGTTTGATAAAGTAGACTGGCCTACACTGGATCTTTACTTCAGTGGGTGCATTTGGGGGACGCACTGTGGCACTCAGGGGAGCTCAGTGGGTCGGGGAGTGACCCAAGATGGGGGGACACCATGCCATCTAGGGAGGACAGGCAGGGGAGATCATCCACAGCTCCAGATCATTCCCACACAGGATGGAGCCAGCTCCAAGCTTTGGAGACCAGTGGCCTATGGATTTCAAAAGATACCTCTGCACTTTGTGGATTAAATAAAGCCACCCTCAGTTAATACTCCATTCTACCTCCTAAAATTCCCCCAGATCTGGAAATGAGGATGACTCCTTCTGGGAGCATATGCTGGATGAGCCAGGTAACATCCACCGAGCTGCAGCCTGGATCTGATTCCTCTTTATTGATGCCGCAAAGAAAACATGAGATTTTTGACTGATCTCTGCTAAGACAGCAAAAGCAGCCTCTGCCTTCAGCACTCCTTTGTAGGAGTCAGACATGATCACGTCCTTGAATGCCTCATCCACCCTGGTCGAAACAGGGCCACACTCCCACCCTCCCTTGCACTCATCTGCAGGTTTTGACAGAGCGGAAGGAGAGCGTTTGCTCTTCCTCACTGAGGACAGCAGACGTGAACTTGCTTTCTGGGGAGGGGATGTCCAGGTCCTCTTCCAGACAGGGGCACAATTCCAACTGACTTCTGTAAGAACAAGATCTCATTCTGTTTGATACCCAGTTTTCATGCAGAGGGGCTCCACTTTGCCACCCGTGTTGGCCAGTACCTGCTAAGACATAATGCAGCCTGAGGTTTGGCTTTCTAGCTAGAACAGGTGATCACAGAACAGCTGCAGAGGCTGTTCAAGCTGCCAGAACATAAATTAAGTATTGGTTTGTGATCCTACGTATCTCTGGTTCTCAAGACAAACTGCAGGCAATGCTTACATACACCAAGTCATGCTTTTATCTTTCCCGGAAGGAACCAAGAAAGAAGCTCACCATTACTTTTTAAGTAACTATATTTAGTCTTTAAAACAGTGTCTCGCATTCCTTTGCTAGGGCATGAAGCTGATAAGAATTCAGAATAAGTATTCATTATGGTACTGTTTGGAGGAAACCAACATCAAGGACAATCTCACTTTATTTAAGGATCCTTGGGGGTAAAACACAAATCCCTCTAGAATCTTATGCTCTCTAATGAAAAACAGAAGCAGCAGCATTCTTACAAGCCAGGTATATCAGAGGAAGATAGATATCGGAGCTGATATATAAGAAAACAGTATTTCACTATGACAATGGTGAGACACTGGAGCAGAGGCCCAGGAACAGGTGGACTCTCCATCCCTGGAGTATTGAAAACTCAACTGGAAAATGCCTTGAGCAACTTACCTAACTTCAAAGTCAGGCCTTCTTTGAGCAGGAGGTTGGACATCTAGCGGTCCCTTCCAACCTAGGTTATTCCCTGACTCCATGATGCAGACAAGGTTTTGTGTCCTTTCATGGACACGAAAACCTCATCCCACCCTTCCACTCTGACCAGCAGTCAATGAATTTAACATTGCCTCTCTCTCTCTCCACAGGAAGGTTGCACCAACGTAGAGCTAACGAGACATTGATTCACCCAGCGGCAATGTCAGGCAAGTCCTGCAGTATCACCCCTTAAGAAGCTCCTCTAGCTGACATTGACCAGCATGAGCGTGTGTCGTCCCACATTACAGTAAACTCCCAGAGACCATTACCTTTAAGCAAACGCAATATTTCAAATCCAGCTGACAAAACAATGTTTGGGGACTGTGTAGCACACCCTTTCCTTTTGAAAAATCCCCGTTAAGTGTAGGCACACTTCTTACTCATCACAGCTTTCCCGCAAAATCTTCCTCTGACCTGTACATTAGAGTTGATCCCTTTTTCATCATCCAAAAGTAAAGTTTCTTCATTAATGGCAGCTGCCAGTTCATCCACCTGGGCTAAGCTGCAGCTCTTGTTGAGCCTGTATGGACCTTTCCTCTGCCCAAACAGTATTTTGTTTTGGTTGCTTCCCTAAAGTCCATTTGAGATGGACAAAATATGAATTTCCAGGAGACCTCTTCCCTCCATTCTCTTACAGAAAATACTCTTAAGGTTTTCTTCAGGTCAATGTTATATTTACTATCAAAGCTGTTTCCGCTTTCTCATTGCATCCTATGGACACAGGGTCCTGTGAATACAATTACATTTGCACAGTGGAACTCTGCTGCGTGTTTTGACCAGTTTTGACTGGAAAATTCCTGACCTAACACCTTTCTTTTCTCAATTTTCACTGTCAATTTGCCTGCTTTTACAGCTACTCAGAGTTAACTGCTATGCACTGTAGAGCCCTTTGTGGTCTGAAAACCTCGGAGATGGCCTGTGAAGGGGCACTGGGACATGCCTGAAAGGACACTCAGTGTCCCCTTATGGATGATGGTTAACCTCACAGATTTCAAAGTGATGGTGCAAGAAGGAGTGAGCAACCACTCTGCAGCACGCAGCCTGTGGCCAGGCACGTGCTGAAGGCAGGGCAGGCTGGACCGCTCCCCGACTCTGCTGCTGCCGGGGGTCCCCCTCGCCAAGCTCCCTGAGGACCAGGATAGATCAAGACTAAGAGCATCCACCGCCTACCCTCCTGTCCCTGCTTAAATTACTCTCACGCTGCCAGACATGATTCACAGACTGTGAGAACCAGAGGGACCGTTGCAGCGCTCTGGTGTGATTCCTGCATAGCACAAGCCAGAGTCTCTGCCACTAACCCCCGTAGCAGAGGGAATTATTTTTCCCTTATTATGTGAATGTGTGTCTGCTGGGACTCAAGCTCATGACATGCTGCATCACGTAGAGTTACCAGCAAGGAAAATAAATGGGCTGTGTGTCATGCTCAGAGATTAATTAAATGGCTATTGAGTAGCCCAGCTTCCTCAGCTAGCAAAAATCTTGAGGAGGTACTGGGACACATTGACCTCTGGTAATGTGTCATAGAATCACTGGTCAGCATCCTCCCTCACCAAGGTCACCGAAACATTTGGCAATGCACTGGGGCTTTCATTTCCCCCTGAGACGAGCGTGACCAGCGGAGCCACCAGCTGACACTTTATTCTTCTTCACAAATCTTGAGGTTTTAATGGGGCCCTACAGGCAAAGGAAGGGAGGAGATGAGCCTGTTGCACTGTGCCCTAGCATTTCTGGAGGCACGTTCACTCAGACACAGACTCGCTGAGGGCTTGTGTTTGCTGACACCGTCTCCTCATCAAAGCGCATCGGAAACAAACCTGCCAGCTGAAACACCGTGCCCTTCTTGCAAGCCAAAGCAAGTACCAGCTGTGCAGGGACTGACTTTATAACTGACATCAGTTCTTTCCATTAGCTCACCCAAACAGCCGCAAGGCGTCTCTGAAAGTCACAGCCCTGACTTCAGTGGAAGTGAAATAGAAATGGGAGGAGATGCACACAGGAGCTGTTGGTGGCAGAGGAAGCCTGCAAAGGCAAGCACTGGCTGTAGGCGTATTAATGTACCTGCAGAACAAGTTCATAAATTATTTCAGCAATCCCCTTGCTAATCCTCAATTCTGAAAAGTCTGTGGACGAGCCAATAACCTGTACAAAGTGCACAAGGGCAGGAAGCATGGACAGAGTTTGTGCTCCTTCTTCAAGCATCCCAAGGGCCCCATGGATTCCCCCGGCCATCATGCCACAGCACAGCGTTGAGTTCGCCCAGTGCCTGGGATGCAGCCCCTCCATTTGGGGATGCCAGGGCACATGTAATTCCCAGAGCAGCTCTTCTCACCCAGCCCCAGGCTGGCCAAAAGGGCTGTGGGAGGAGGTGGAAATATTGCAGGGGACAAAGGCAGGTGGCTGAGGGGACCAGGGTTGCAGTGGGGTAGTGTCTTGCTTGGGTGTGAGTCATATGGACATAAATACCTCGACTGAATGCTACTGAAAAGCATCTGTCATGCCTGCCACTGATTTCACTGCTTAATTCCTGAGCAGTTCCAGGGAATTGTCTCAAAACCAGAGGGGATGTTATATTGGTTGCATGCAGTACTAAGGAATTGCCGCAGACATTTATCTTCGGGGCTTAGGAGATAGAAAGCTCTTAGGGTGGAAAATACAGTGGGTAAAAAGTGGACTTAACCTGAAGGACATAAGTCTGGATTGCCTCACGCAAAGCACAGTGCAGAAAATGCCAGTAGCGGGATTCAGGGAAACACAAATGTATTGGTGCAGCTCAGGGCACGGGGGTAAATTTTTACTTTTTGCAGAGCTGGTGTTTCTGAGTTCCCTTTTCATTGCAGAGATCCACAGAAAAGACTGTCTGCTGGAGCTGCCTCTGTGGATAACGCAGCCCCAGGACAGCTGGGGCCCTGGTATCCCAGGTCGCTGGAAGCCCCAGTCCCCTGGAGCATCCTCCACCTCCTGTGGACTGAAGGGTCATGGGGCCACATCATGTTGGCTTGCACCAATCACTTCCCCTACTTGTATTGTGGTTTCCTCCTCAGAAAAGAGTGGTGATGGCAGTGGCTTCTCTGCAAAAATGCTTTGAGATCCATGAATGCAGAACTGTAAGTAAAAGCTGGCAGCTGCTTACTGCTGCAGCAAGACTGAGCCTGCTGATTTGCTAGCAGTTGAATTTGCAAAGAATAATTAAATACATGTAAAGCAGAGAACAGGCACCAATTTCCATTCGTTTATTCTTCAAAATAAGTACATAAAAAATGTAAACGCTTTCAGATTTCATCCATGGGGAAAAATCCAGCAAGAGTCTCTTTTTCCTTCCCAGCCTCACCTGGTTGCACACCAGAGGGACAAGGTGAAGATGAGCCATTCTCCCCTGACATTTGCCAGGTCTCACCTGTTTTATCTCCATCCCAACCACACAAATGATGCTCTGCTCTCTCTCCGTTCATCCAGTCTCCCTTACCTGGCACTCAAAGGTGCAAATACACAGTGTGGTTACAGCTGGAGCCACAGCTTGCACAATGAATAGTCCCATCGCTCAGAGAAGGAAAACCCAGAGCAGCAAGACCGTGACATTGCAGAGGGTATTCATGGAAACAAGTGGACCGGCGGTTATCTGTCAGACCATGAGTGCCCACTTCCAGGCTGCTTTGAGCATCTAACACCAGAGCTCTAAAAAGCTCCCTGGCTACGCAGGGAATCTGGATTCCCCTCTTTAGCCCTGAGCCACAACCACACAGATGCCACAGCAGGAACATGAATGTCCCTCTCTTTCCTTGCAGGTGGAGTGACCATGCTAAAGGACGTTCTACCATCTCATGTTGTTTTGCAGACAGAGGGCTGTCAGGCCTGGCTGTCACTTGTCCCACCTTGTCCCTGAGGCAGATTAGTGTTGGCAGAGAGGTGGAAAAATCACTGCCTCTCCTCTTCGCTTTTATTCGGGGAGGTTAAAATAAAAATGCCTAGTGGCAAAATTTGTAGGGTTAACTACAAGAGATCGATAGCTGCTAGATTTTTATATTGGTTGAGAGTACTCAGCACAAGGATAACAGCTACTTTTTGCTTCTGAGAAATGTCTAGAAAGAAACCATCACTTAGCTATTTGGCCAGGTGCTTTTTATCAAATGAAAAGTCATCTGCGTCACAAGGAAATGCTCCTAAATTTGGATTCACCTCATCAAGAGGGTACCAGGTACCTGTACTGTATGCTGCAAAGAAGGTCAGAAGAAAAATCCAGCCCTCCTGCATTAAATACTGCTGTAGGGAAAGTGGGCACCAGTGGGATAAAAAATTAGCGAATGCATTATCAATGAGGGGAAATGAACGTCAAACAGTGCTGTGTGCAGGTACGTGTGTGACGGCAGTACATCCTCAGCGGTAAGCTCTGTACAACCCTATTTTTATCACTCTTCTCTGACCCAAATACAGCAAACACAACACTCTGGAGCTGTCTCCACACGGCAGGGCTGGTTCTTGAAACAACATCCCTGTTAAAGCATCTGCACCCCTCACACCTCCCAGCTTATATTCAGCACCTCCAGAGAAAGCGGGCAGTTTTCCAGCCTCCCATGCAGGAGAGATGGGATTTACTTTTCTCAGTGCCCTGGGCAACAGTAGCTGTGTGCAGCCAGGTCGGTGTCACAGAGGGCTGGATGGGAGGAAAGGCTCCGTGGGGCAGTGGGGATGCAGTGGAGAGCAGGGACACTGCTGTGTGAATTTAACTAACATGCCTTGGTTGGCCAGGTGTGACGTGGCCTGAACTCACAGAGACAGACCGGAGATTGTAGTAGGCAAAGCAGCCAGGAATGAATTAATGCAAGGATAAAACTTCCTCAGCACAACAAGGATGTGGAACTGTTGGAGTGGGTCCAGAAGAGGGCCACAAAAATGATCCGAGGGCTGGAGCACCTCTCCTACGAGGACAGGCTGAGAGAGTTGGGGCTGTTCAGCCTGGAGAAGAGAAGGCTGCGGGGAGACCTTATTGCGGCCTTTCAGTACTTAAAGGGGGCCTATAGGAAAGATGGGGACAGTCTTTTTAGCAAGGCCTGTTGAGACAGGACAAGGACTAATGGTTTTAAACTGAAGGAGGGGAGATTTAGGCTAGATATAAGGAAGAAATTTTTTACAATGAGGGTGGTGAAGCACTGGAACGGGTTGCCCAGAGAGGTAGTGGAGGCCCCATCCCTGGAAACATTCAAGGTCAGGTTGGACGGGGCTCTGAGCAACCTGATCTAGTTGATGATGTCCCTGCTCACTGCAGGGGGGTTGGACTAGATGACCTCTAAAGGTCCCTTCCAACCCAAAGCATTCTATGATTCTATGATTCTATGATTCTATGAAAACACTTGCTGAGGAAACGTAAGAGACTTTGGAGAAACAGTGAGAAAGTTATTTATTGAGGAACAGCCTTGGCACATCCAGACCAGTGAAATGTGCCCATGTGCCTGATGACAGAGACCCTGAGGAAACCCTGCACAAACCATGCCTGGGAGGGCTGCTGTGTAAACACAAACCTACCCAGGGGAGGACGTGTTTTTGAAGCTACAGGACAAAGCTGGCACAAGGACAGATGGTTATAAACCAGTCATCAACAATCTTAGGTGGGCATTGGGTTTGTGTGGCAAGGTTTTGGTCGCGGGGGGGCTACAGGGGTGGCTTCTGTGAGAAGCTGCTAGAAACTTCCCCTGTGTCCGATAGAGCCAATGCCAGCCAGCTCCAAGATGGACCTGCTGCTGGCCAAGGCCGAGCCCATCAGTGACGGTGGTAGCACCTCTGGGATAACAGATATCCACCTGCAGCCCACGGAGGACCCCATGCCAGAGCAGGTGGATGTTCCCAAGGAGGCTGTGACCCTGTGGGAAGCCCGCGCCGGAGCAGGCTCCTGGCAGGACCTGTGGACCCATGGGGGACCCACACTGGAGCAGTCTGCTCCTGAAGGACTGCACCCCATGGACGGGACCCATGCTGGAGCAACTCGTGAAGAACTGTAGCCTGCGGGAAGGACCCACGTTGAAGAATTTCATGGAGAACTGTCTCCCGTGGGAGGGACCCCACGCTGGAGCAGGGGAAGAGTGTGAGGAGTCCTTCCACTGAGGAGGAAGGAGCGGCAGAGACAACATGGGATGAACTGACTGCAACCCCCATTCCCCATCCCACTGTGCCGCTCGGGGGGAGAAGGTAGAGAAAATGGGGAGTGAAGTTGAGCCTGGGAAGAAGGGGGGGGGAGGTGTTCTAAGATTTGGTTTTTATTTTCTCATTATCTTACCCTGATTTGATTGGCAATAAATTAAACTAATTTCCCCAAGTCGAGTCTGTTTTGCCCGTGATGGTAATTGCTGAGTGATCTCTCCCTGTCCTTATCTTGACCCACGAGCCTTTTGTTATATTTTCTCTCCCCTGTCCAGCTGAGGAGGGGAGTGATAGAGCGGCTTTGGTGGGCACCTGGTGTCCAGACAGGGTCAACCCACCGCAGTGGGACACAGCAAGGCCACAGCTAGTTGGGAGGTTTGAGAATAGGATGATGGGAGCAAAAATAATCCATTTCGGGAGGAGGCTCAATGAGTTTAAGGAGGGGATTTGTACGAAGTGGTGTTTGCAATAGCCAGGGTCAGCAGGCAGCGACCCACAAAGTGCCAGCCACTGTGGCACTGCTGCGCGTTCGCTGTGGTCCCTGCAAGGGCACGAGACAGAACCTACCCTGTGGCTAACCTCTGTGCCTGGGCACGAGCCTGCGTGCCGCGCCGGATGATTTCGTGTGAAGGGCCCACACTCAGGTCTGGCAGCTGTGGAGCTGTTTGCCAGCAACAGAGCAGCGGAGGAGCTGGATGGGTGCCCTGGGTGTGGCCCACCGATTATCGCAGGGACCAAAGGCCTGCAATTGCCTTTATTTGCTTAACCTGCTAGAAAAACAAGATAGAAAGCAACTGTTGGAAGTGCTGCCCTTCTCCATATGCTAAACCAGCAGGAGGGGAAGAACAAAACCCCTGGGTCAGCATGTGTTGGACTTCACAAGTGCACATCAAGCAGAAACTCGGGATCAAATTTTTCACCAAGACTTCCTATGGTCCACTGCTGTTCTGGCCATGGTTATATTTATTTGTTGTTGTTGAAAGGTAGATTGTCTGTTGTTTTATCATCATTATCGGGTGTTCTCAGCTGATAAGAGCTGGCTTGGGTTGGGTCTTCAGGTCATATTGACCCTGAGGTAAAAGTTCATTTTCCCAGGCAGTGTTTGTTCTTCTAAGCAAATTGTAATGCAGTTAGCATCTTGTCTTTCATGCTGTCTCCTGTGCATGAGTTTGCACATACAAATGACTTTGCTGGCTGAAGTCACAGATTTTGCATTTCTGCAGCCAGAAACAACTGAGACACACAAAAAAAGGCTGGCTAAGCATTAGTATCATGATATTTTTTGAAAGGAACTCTATTAACCTAAACCTCCTCTTGCTCACTGAGCTTCTTAGTGCTTCTCCTACCATTTACATTTGAGAATGTTAAAAAACACCTTACATGCCAGCATTTATGTTGACGAGTTGTATTTAAGAAATCTACTCAGTCTGAAAAATGCAGACACATTCCTCACTTCTATTTTACGGTTTCATTTTTGCAAAATCACAATCTTTTCTTCAGTGGGCATTCAATGAGAGCAGCTGCAGTGCGCTGTCTGAGCAGTTTATCGATAGACACCTCACAGCCTCACATCTTCAGGAATTTAACACCAGTGGCTGAAGACGTATCAGCACCCTATAAACACCTGCCAGTGCTTTCCTGGCACGGTGAGCAGACAGGCTGTCCTCTCCCTCTGCACAGGACAGGCCACTTGAAGTGAGGAGGGGCTGAAGATTTTGCAAGATTGCATCCCTGATAGCTTTGGAGAACCATGTGTTGCGAGATGAAAGTCAGAGCTGGGTTCTCTAGCTAAACGACGGAGCTGAATCCTGCTACCTACAAATCCACAGGCAATAATCCCTCTGACTTCCTGCACTGCCAAAATGCCATTAAACAATGTTTATTTTATTTGTTCTACTAGCTGTTTTGTAAAAAGGTGAAGCCAACAAAGAAGTCAAAGCCTTGCTGCTCTCAGTTAGAAAAGTGACAAGTCAGGTTAGCAATAAAAGCCCTCATGAAAGGTGAGGAACTGTGTTTCCTATTCTGCACCCCATGACAATACAGCAGCCGCTAAGTACTGCAGCTTATTTTGGGAAGTGTGTCATGCACTCCAGTTATATATAGAAAACAGCAGATTAGGTGGTGCCCTGTTTCTTTCAAGACCCTCACGAGATTTAGGGGACCACGTACAAGTCTGGTGCCCAAGCACAGGAGCAGGTCAGACAAAATGGGTAAGTAGAGAAGAGAAGAAATGGAATTGCTCACACCCTGCAAGGCAGCAGCTGTGCACGGCAGAGAGCGAGGATCTGGAGCAGTGTACAGAAATAGAAAGCTGGTACCATCCCTCCCCCTTCCTTCCCAGATGAAACCTACTTCCATTAAACTGCAATAACACCGCAACTAAGGGAGCACGTGGTTTTGTGCTTCAAAGCAGAACCATCCTGGTGAGATTAAAAAGTCACAGCAAGTATCAAATCAGAAAGAAAATCAAGGAGCGGCACAAGACACTGCTAGGTGTTGCCAAAATTGTTTTTTCCACCGACAGGGAGGAGGAGAGGTGAGACAACTTGCAGCAGCGAGTGATCTGCTTCCTTGAAGGAAAGAACAGTGGTCCACAAAGACCATAGACGCTCCTAACGCACCCAGCAGCTCATAAAATGTCTGGAAGTATCCAAGTGCCTGTTGCAAAGAAATGAAGTGTTTAACCCTTCGACATGAGGAAAAGGGTAGCTTTCGTCCATACCAGTTGCACAAAAGGCTCGGGTTGCCTTGTTCTTGTGCATTAGCTGGTTTCTCCAGGTGGGCCGACGGCCTCACATACCCGTGGGAGGTAGGGACCTGCTGGGGAAGGAACTTCTCCCTAAAGGGTGACTTCATCTGAGGGAGAGGCTGAGTTTAAGCTAAGGCTGGCAATCACAAGTAGGGATTGTGGCGAGGTGTTTGTACAGGAGGGTGTGTATCTCACAGAAAGCCCTTGGAGAGAGCAAAGCTAACATTTCAATGTTTACATTTAAAAATCACATTAAAAACAGAGTCAGTGATCTGTGAATTGCTTTACTCCTGGGGGAGGTTGCTCTGCTGTTGGTTGTGGTGGCTTATCTTCGCAGTGCCTCCATCCAGATGCACCCAGGGTTGGAGCCGAGGTGGGCCACTGAAGTCAGGCTGGAAACTCCAGTTCAGCTCATGGGTTCAGACTAAGACAGGTTCTCAAGTCCTCCACAGCCATCTAACTCCTCACTGTGCTGGGTATTGAACCAAAACGTAGAAAGATCTAATCATTAACCCAGGAAACGGCAACTCAAGGACCAGATATCAAAACAAGATTTTCCCAGGCCTGTAGTAATGATTGCCACCCACATCTATCTTCTTCCTTTGAAATATTATTCCCTTCCAAGCTAGAACACAGATCAGACGTACAGAGTACACAGAGAAAGCTTCACCTTAAAATACAGCCTGGTCATCACTAATATAAGTGATGCAGTGCACTGTCTACCTTAATCCAGATTATGTGGAAGAGAATGTTCATTGTCAATGAGCTACACAAGCCTATAAAACCCCAGAGGAAGAGTGCCCTTTATTGCATGAGAAGACTAGCATGCCATAAAGCAGAAGGCACTCCTATTTTCAGCAGCTGAACATGAAAAACTAATGAAGGGTGTGGGAATCAGGAGAAGGCTCGGCAACATGAATAGAACCAAGATTTTCATGAGTTTCTAGAGAATATGGAGATCTTTTTGAGTGCCCTGTTAGAGCTCTCTGAGCAGTATTTTGTCTTCAGAAAATGGTTGGGAACTATCTCTGAATGAGGCCTCTTCTGGAGATTTCAGATCAATCAAGTAGCTGAAATATCCTTCCTCCTCTGCTTAAAGACCTTCCCTCCAGTTGCCAACCTTGATAATTCAGGGAAGGGAAGTTTCCATCTAAGTCCTTTCTGCCTGTTGAACTTTCAGAAGATCACAGGATCAGAAGGGGAACAGGAAAGGATCTGGGGTTTGCGGGCTTTTCAAGCATCCATGTAAGTTAATGGCACGTCATCAGGATGCCTGGCTGGGCAAGAGCCATCTGGCACCTCCATTCACACGATGGTGCAGCAAGCACAGCTCCAGGATGCAACAGGAGCGGTCATCTTCTCAGGTGGCTGGTTGGCAATTGGCACAGTCTTGGTCAGTGAATCACAGATGGTAGCAACCAGCTGTGGCTGACATGCGGAGCCACGGTGCAGGCAGGAGGCTCTGCCCGGCACAACAAATATGTGCTCTCGCCCTAGCTGCAGGCAGGCCAGAGGCAGAAGCCAGTGGCATGAGTCCTGCACTTGATGTGTGAGATCAGACAGGTCCAGGCTTATGCAGGATCATATGCTGAACATGAGTCAACTGTGTTACGCTCTTGCAAGGAAGGTGTTCTTGGCTGTATTTATAGGACTGTAATAGCTAAAATATGAGGCAATTATGCCATGCTACTAATTGCTAATGACTCCCCAGCTGTAGTCCTGTGTCCATTTTTGGGAATAGTACTTCAAGAAATAGGCCCATAGTGAGCATCTGTGGGAGAGCCACCTAAGCAACAGAGATTTAAATAACAATAATCAAGCTGTTAGGAAAAACTTGCTAACTACAGAAGTAGTAAAGACCTAGAACAGGCTACTTGCAGAGGATGTGAATCCTCTGAGAAGGTTACACAAATATTGGTCAACTCATGATCTGTTGATATTAATCCTCTCTTAATGCAAAGGTTTTCATGAGATGATCTCCTTAGGTCCCTCCCAAGCTGATTCTGTGACTTAGTGCTTGCCAGACATCTTCTTTCTGTGTTTCTTATTAAAAAACACCTTCATTTGGTGGCTGTGGGCTCCTGAAAAGTGTGCTCCCACACAGTCAGTGAAGGCATGTTAGAGGTGCCCATCTGAATTTTAACATCCTGTGTACTAAGCATAGTGCAGCCTCTCACATGGACTGGTCTCCAAAGCCAGTTAGAAACAAGGAACAATAACACAACCTGAGCTCCTGGGGTGCTCTGAAATCAAACTCATCAATGTCAGTGAAATCTGCTGAGACTGTGATGAAATTAGGAATGGTATAATCAGAGTAGGATTTATATTAGTTGCATGAAATAATATAAATGTGAACCCAGATATTGAAAAAGGAGCTTAAAAAGAAATACTGAATAACTTTTCATTCATTGTTAAAAAAAGGGTAATCACAACCTGCATGAATTAAAGTGCAGTTGAATTAAAGTGCATGTCCTAAGTTAAAGTACACTTCCTGAGTCTTGAGGGCACTTTGAGGGCTTTACTTAGCCACATTACCATCAAAGCATGGTTGCTTGTCTGTAAGAATTTAACAGAACCTTACAGCCACTCTAAAGTGGATGGTGCATTAATTTCCAAAGAAGAGTAAGCTAAATAGAAATATGTGACATGTACTAGCACATCCACAGAAAACTTAAGAATGATGATACTCAAGGATTCAAAGGTCTCTTTGGGGTAATCAAGTCAAGGCAACATCTCATATAGCTTCCTTCAGAAATTGTCTTTTCTCATTTCCAGCCTGCCTAATTTCTATCCACTTGTATTTGTGCCCACACGATCCACTAGCTTCAGTAATTGCTTTTTCATCTTTGATACTTACCTGCTATTTAGAGAGAGTAATCATATGTCTTTTCTCAGCTTTCATTTTGCTGGGCTACAAAATCCACTAAAGCAGGTCCTTCATTCTCCTGGTCTGTTTTGCAGCTCTTGTAGTCATTAAGCTTCCCTGGGTGGGAGTGACCAGAAATGCATATGATATTTCAAAGAGGGTTTCCCTACAGTCCTGTGCAATGACAATAATTCTTCCCTTTCTGTACTGGAGATATCATCTCTGGTGCATTGTAGGAACATCTTCATCTTCTTTGTGGCCACACCATAGGGATAGCTGTGTAGAAATACTCCAGAAAGCTCTCCATGAGGTAGTGCCAAAACTGAAAGCGATACTGCAGTGACTCCTCAAATTTCCATGCGAAGTTCTGTGCAGCTTCTGTGAGTCAAGGTCAATTGACCCTGCATTAAATATAAATAATGCATCTGCTAGGCTTCAGTCATATAGCATCATCCTATACAGCATCATCCCATAGTAAGCAAGTGGGAATGCAATTGCATCACGAACTGATGGATGTACTGGTGTGTGGCTGTTGTTGTATCATATGATCAGAAATTGGGTAGTTACTGAAAGTCCAGACCTTTTCCATGCTCAGGCCCTTGAGATATTCAGCTACTGACTTTGCTGAATAGCGCTCTGAATTTATAGGAATGCAGCCTTATGAGCTGAGATCAAGAACAGATTACACAAGGTTTATCCTTGTGCTGACTCAATCACTGATTATTTTCTATTACCATCTCTTCAGGGATGCCCTAACTGCTTAGCAAAATCTGTCTAAAACATTGTCATCTTTGACTATTATCATCCTCGATTATCTGGACTCACTGATGGGGACCCTGACCCCAACCCGCTGGTTGAGTGCCCCGCTTAACCTCAGACCTGACTCATCACCAGACTTGTCTGGCTATCTGGACTCCTGGTGGAGCCTGGACATTGTCACTGGACCTGCCCTGCCCTGCTGCCACGCTGCCTCCCGGCACCCCATCCCATTCTCCATCTTGTCCACCAACTCCTTCCATCAGTTGAGTATATCAGCAGTAGTATTTTTAGTCACTATGTTGGCTGTTCTTCTACCCTCTCATGTTTTCTTACCTGTTGTTACAACCTCCTAACGTCCTCTTTTTTGGTACCAGGAATGAAGCTCATAAAAGCCCTCCCAGCTGTCTTGTATCTTAGTTTAGACAGTTTTTTCATAATTACCAGAGCCTTGGTCCCAGAGATCCGTGACACAGGAGCTCATGTGGCGTGCATGTATTTTTTCAGGGTCTCCAGGTCTGACCAAGTGAGTAAACTTGATCTTTGCCAGAGACCTCAACCAACAAATGCATCCTGAACATAAGCTGTAAGGTTTCCACCAGGACAGAAAAAGAATTCAGCCATTGGTGAAGTGGTGGAAACAGTGTCCACAAAAGAATTAGTAACTTGGGAAGCAACTTTTGCTTGCGAAGAACAAGATGGACCAGAAACAGAAATGAAGAAATTTGCCACAAAACTGAATTAAAGGGTTATAATGAAAGACAGAGACAAAACATGTCAGAAACACAATAGCTCTGTAGAAATAAAAGAGACAATAAATTGCCTTCTGCTCTGAAAATAGGGATGCTGAGAAATTCCAAAACACTGAGTTGGAGTGAGGCTGTTCTGAGGCTTCCCAAAGCAGCCACTGGCTTTACTGCATTTCAGTAATCTTTTTTTTTTTTTAAAGATTATTTGCCCTCATTGTTGTAAACTTATTTAAACCTCGCAGGGCGCCACCTTACAACTAGTATTCTGCAGACTCCCAGTGATCCCTGGCATACTTTTAGAAGCTCCCAAAAGACAACCATTAGTAGATTTTAATTTGCCATATGTATTTTTTTGAGTTTATAATTTGAAGAAGATTGGAAACCACACGGATGTTTGCTTGTGTATATACGTTCAGCATGATGTTTTGTAGGTTATTAAATATTTTTTCTTAAGAGTTTAGTACTCCTAATAATTCAAATTTGAAAGCACATATATATCAATGTAAATTGTCCTTCTACACTAAGGCCACACTTCATAAGCAGTCTCCTGTTTAACGGATGATTTCAAAGATCTTTGTTATGAATTGGGGTCGACTCTCCCTGGAGAAACTTTTAATCTAGTTTGGATACTATTAGACTTGCCTAAATAAACTCATGTTTCCAGCCAAGTGAAAGGATCAGTGACAGCTTCTGATCTAAAAACCACTCACACGTGGTTCCTTCAAACAAGAACACACCTACTGTTGATGCGAAAAACTCAGCAGAGGTTGAAAATATTTCCACCCCTTTTCGGGAGGTCACTCAAAATTATCAATTACTAGAATATCTGAATGGCAAAGCAGGCTGGGCATGAAGACGATGCCATGAAGAAAGTACTAAAACTACATAGTTCAGTTTTTTACAATTGCATTGCTCCAGATGTGATATTCATTGTTTTGGGCGTCCTTTGAAATAATGCATCAAACAATGTAACTCTACTGACTCCTAGTTCAGGTTGGAAGTTTTAGCCTTAGATGCATTCGGAACCAGAAAGACTCCTGAAAGAATTGAAAAAGGCTATTAAGAATTTGCTTTGGATTCAGAGTAGAGATTTTCAAAGGAGCTCAGCCTGTTTGGGTGTATTTGCTGGTTAGCCAAGCAAAACAGGAACTGAGATGCAATTCAGCTGTGACCTATAAATATATTCTAGACTACACACTAGCGGAGAAGAAAAGCTTCTTATGAATATGTTTATGCTGGAAATTAGAAGGTTACTCAATCCTCTCAGCAATGATGCTTTGGAACAACCTTTCACTGGAGGAATGAGGCAAAGCCATTTTAAGTTGCAGCATGATTAGCTGCAAGGATGATCCCATGGTTGTCTGTGACAAGAAATGACAGGGTGCGTGGTCTATGGATGGGCTCCTTTTCAAAACATGGCCTTACTTGTCACAGCGGGAACTTTGGGATGCTGAGTATTCTGGAAAACCTGGCTTTTACTAGATGTCTGAAAGTGAGCGGAGGCCATTCATTAATATCCACAGATGGTGGAGCACTTCAAACCTCCTTTTCATGTGGTACTAACATGAGGCAACTGGAAGGTAAGAAGTAGGCATTTGATCATAGGCTACAGACTGATTTGAATAAAACAATGTTATGAAGAATTTTCTTTAAAAACACTAAGAAATTCAGCATAAAGAATTACACAGATTGTATCTTACTCAGACTTGCTACCAGCTAGTATACTATCCCTGCCAATTACCAGTTTATGACAGCATATAGCCTTTATGTTGCACACTGTCTTCTGCAAGCCACACTGATATTCCAAGCGCACACGAAGAGCTGCCATGACCAGGCATTTCAGAGAGATTGAGGGTAATTATGGTGTCCCTAGAGATGGGTGGCACCACCTTGCTCAAGGGCGCATCAGCTAGAGGTTGGGACTGTGCCCGGGAGGAGCACTTAGGGTGACTGAGGGTGGAAAACAATGTTGAACTGCAGGGTGTAGACTAGGTATAACTGCAGCAAGGCAAAAGGGAACTTTGCTTTGCTTGCTTTTATTATGTCGTAAAACTAAAAGAAGTCGGTCAAACAACAGCCTGATGACTTTACTAGCTTTTTTTTTTGTTTTGTTTTCCTCCAGCCTTTCTTGTCTCTCTGCTTCTTTGGGTTTTTGATTTGGCTTATAGAGCTCTTGGTGGTCACGATCACAGATTTGGTTTTGGGTATCTGTTCTGGAGTCGATACAATTGGGGAGCTAAATAAGACAGGACCATATTAAGGACATTGCACTGCATCATTGTCTTTCTTCCCTCATGAGATGCTTTTGATTAACTGCCTGAAATACAGGTTTCACAAGGAACTCCTGTGGCGCAGAAGTTTGTCCGGCAAAACTAATTGAGGAGAAATGGCCCAATTAAGAAACTCATTGTACTTTTCCATTTCTAATGGCAAACTCTGCTACAATTTATGTCCTGTAGGAAGAGTCTGCAGACTTAGAAAGGGTCCTCATTATTTTTGAACTGACAAGTAGTGCAACTCATGCATTCATCTGTTTGGCAGTCCCCAGAACCAAATGCTGCAGAGACAAAGGATAAGCATTGTGCAAAGACTTGGACAAAAGCACACCTCATCCTCAGCTTCTTCAGTTAATGACCAGCTTTCAACTGAAAGCATTATGTACGTTATTGTTTCATGTAGCAAAATAGAATGATATCCAGACCAGTTAACAACTAGTACATGCCCTGCTGTGGCTCAGCAAAAGCTTTAAACATAATTTCTCAGTTTGATCTAAAACAAAAAGCCTGACAGTATTTCAGGGAATACACCCCCAAGAATCCACTTTCTCAATGGAAGTTCATAAGCAACAGGGGAACAGGCACAGAGCTTGCTCAAAACATCAGCACTGAACATTTGGTAATGTCTCTGCTAGCAGTTTCCTCTAGCAGGAATGGTTTCCTGGATCCTGCCATTTAAATATCTCCTGCTGGCAACCAGCTTAAATGCCCCGGCCTTTGATCCATGAGTTCAGTACTGAAGTCTTTCTACTCCTTCAAGTTCTCAGCCGAGAATTCTCCAAAGGAGAGGATATGCCTATATGGAAATAAAACACAGAGTTTTTCCAGTTAAACCATTTCAGGCACCAAAATCTGCCGGTCCCAAACACACACAAAAAAATTCTAAGCAAGGCAAATTCTCTCCTTTGACAAGCAAACAGCTGATCAAGACAAACAGGTCAGCAGCTAGCTGAGCAACATCTAGGGCCATTGCCCAGATGATTTGCTGGTCTTTGAAGAATGTATTTCCTTCCAATAAGCTATATTGTTAAAAGGGAGAGAAAGAAGGTAACAGTGAACTTGTTACCGATAGGAACGTTCAACCTTTGTAAACCTTTTTCTTATCCGATGTTTTCTGGGTAAGACTTTCCAGATTGTCTATAGTACTTCAACATGACCACTTGTGCTTTTTATTGCATGCACACTTACTACATAACACAAAAGAACAGTTGAAAGCAACTGGTTTGTTTTCTGTACATAATTAATTTGTATTGCCTTCATCATATCCCATTACTGAAGCAGCAAATTCCTACTTGTCTGTAGGAGTTGATAGTGCCACCTTCTCTCCTTTCTACTCCAGAAATTTAACTATGCAGAAGGTTTATCTAGTGACTTACTGCTACCAAAAATCTTAAAATTTGCTCCCTAGCCCATGGCCGCATGACCCACCCATTCATTTTGCAGTAGCTCTGGCCCACAAGAAGCTTTTCTACAAGCCACTAAACCCACAGAAAACTCCCTCCTCCATTTTTGTTAAACTTGTTTTCTCCTGTTTTATTGGATTAAATCAGCTCATAGGAGTTGGCCAAGCAGCAGAAACTGCACAAAGCCAGCAACTTTCTGGACAGAAATAGAATTTCCCATTTCCATCAGAAGTGAGCTGGTAAGTTGGCTCACTGCATCTTGAGAAAACATACTGAGCCATCAGAAAAATCATGTGAACATGCCTCATCTACACAGCTTAAAACCAGATTAGCTTAACTCCTACTAAAGGTTCTTTAATCCACGTTCACTTTGCACATGAAGAGACTTCATACCACCAGTTTTGCAAGCTCATCTGTTAAGGCAGCATCCTTCAACAGAGAAGCGGCAAGATCTTAAACAGCCACAAGCAATTCTGCAGTGATCATCCCGCTGAAGCCCAGGAGTACCCAAAGCTATCGCTGAAGAACGAACGCAACCAACAACTGATGTAATGATTGTAATGCAAGGTTGAATGCAGAGAAAACCAAAAGGCACCAGATTTAGCAAGTGGAGGTAGGAGTGGTTTCCACGCAAAGAACTTTATTGTCATAAATACAGCAGTGAAAAAGCAAACTTTTAAAGAAGGGGGGGGGGGAAGAGCGCTTTATGTCTATATGATTAATAAAAACACTTTTTCTAAGACAAAAATCGTCTACATTCTGATAACTCACATTCAAAAATAAATAGAGAAAGGCAGCAGGGCATAACATTCAAATTAATACCTAGTAAAAGGTGGTAATGTATTTTTAGTAATCAACACTGCAATATTTAATCTTGAATTTGTATATACAAATGCCATATCCTACACAGCAATAAATCATGACATATACACCATAAGGAGCACATACACTAATTTCTATTAAGTTGAAAAAGTAGGAACCATACTTAATAAAAATCTCCTCCAAACTGGTAACATAGAAAAACCACTTTGAGTGGTAAACAACAAAAATAAACACTGAAATAACTAAAGAAAATTTTAAAAAGAAATACAATCAACAAATAGGAATCACGATGTAGGATTACCTCTCCCCCAAATACCCAATCATTTATTTTGCTCTAAGGTAGGTTACACAGCACACAGAAAAGTTACTATATTTCAGTATAGTGCTAAAATGCAGGCTTTTGCAATTTGGTCCATTTACATCTTGCTGATTATTTTAGCCTGCCATATTGGAAAGAAAAGTTGTGTGTCCCTCAATCTTTGGATATAAAAACCAGAGAAATTACATTCTTCAGCACAAAAGCAAGATTTTGAGAAATCTGTGCATTATTTTTTTGGTTAAGCATATTTAGTTTAATATTTTCATTCATGCAAAAACTGTGAATTAATCCCATTCCAGATGAGGATTTTACCACAAAATTTAAAAAGTCAATTTATTAGATTACAGAACAATGGTAAAAAGCTTAATCCACATAACATCTTGCCACTGAACTCTACTCAGCTAGTCAAAATTACACTAACCTTACACATTTGCCTTCTTAGAGACGCAGGTGTAACAGTTCATTCAGAAAAGCTAAAAGACAACAAATTTAAAATAGAACAGATCTGAAAACTATACTTACTCATTTTTACATAAGAGGTTCAAACATTTATAAAGCTACACATTACCTCCAAAGAACATGGACACTAAATTGTTAAAACAATCTACAAGTAACCACTCCAGACCTGACAGTAATATTGAAGAAAAATGAGTAATATCATTATGCTATCAAATTCTCATACTTCCTAAAAATGTAAGTGCAAATCAGAAGTTGAAGTTCAAACATGTAGAAAGCTTGAAATGAGTAAAGTAATTCAGGTATATAACATTATTAACATTCTGTGTTAGCCACATAATATATAAATATAGACTGGAATTTTAGCTAGGGGAAATGACTTTTTTAAGATAAGGAGAGATAAATTCAACAGGGTTATATCTCTGAAGCAGCAGAGAGAATCCTCCAACGAACATTCTGTCACTGCCAAATTGTGCCTTAGGCACTGTACTGAATTGAAAAAATAGATCGTTTTGGCAAGTAGAATTGCGAAGCAATCACCTGTACAATCACAAACAAAATATATTCACACTCTGAAGTTACACAGCCTTTCATCAACATCTCAAAGCATGTTATAGAGCAAACATTCTCTCCTTGTAGCAACAGGCACAGAAGACCTGCCCAACGTCCCCCATCTCCACATCAATGCATTCATTTTTAAGCAGAATCTGTATTTCCCAAATTTGATACTCATTCTCAGGACTCTATAGAACAATTGTCACCTAACGTATTATGTTAATTTGATCTATATTATAGTAGAATTATAGATATGTGAGAAATCCAGAGAAATCCAGTTTGCAAAGATTACAAATGTATCAAGCTGCCAGTAAACAGTTCCTACATCTACACATGACGGTGCAAGTTAGTAGTGTCATAAAGGCACTTGTCTCTCAGGGACAGTATTGTCTTCTCTCATCAGTCAAAAATAGATCTAAAAATATTTATTTTAACATCCGAAATGGTTTTTACTCCTTCAAGTGGTGCAAATCATCATCTATAGAACAATAATTCATTAACTCAACATGAAAGAGACAAGTGCAAAGTATCCATAATTAAATATATCTTTATAATTAATTCATTTTAATGCCATGCTCTCAAAAAAATCCCAAAAAACATGCTATAGTAGAAATGTGATTGGCACTAGCAGCCACAAATAAAAAGGCAGGTGCATACAATTGTACAAGCAAGCTTATTTACGAAGTTACTGAAACAATTAAGTGATGAGTTGCAAGGAGAGACATTTGCCGCAGGTCTTTCCCAAGACACGCTTGAAGCCATACCTGACCAGTGTGAAATATATAACACACATTTACATCATTAGGGACATCTTTATAGCTAGCTACCTAATTTTACAAAAATAATTCCAAAATGCTCGTTCACTTCAAAGTGAATTCTGTTTCTGTTTTCACTGAATGTGAAAAGACAAGTCAAAACCAGATCTAACAGCAGAGCTTAAAAAGATACCTAAGCAGCCACTAAATAAAGTTCTGTGCAGTCTCCAGGGGTTTATGGATGGCAGTGTGAAATCCCCGAAGTCCCATTTATCTGGTCAGTATATACGTACAGATTTTCCTCTCCAAGTCTCAGTACCTTAAAGCAATAATTTGAAAGAGTTTCCACCAACAGAAGTCCTGTTTTTGCAAATCAGAGGGCTCAGGTATTACAAAAACCAGACATAATTGGCTTTGCCTATGTAAATACTAATTTGCGGTTGGCATTATAGCTCCATTAACTGAGAAATCTAAACACCCAGAAAGGTGTGATGGGTGGAATAAATCAAGTACAACCGAAAAGCCAGAAGGTTTTTTGCCCTTAACACTTTCTGTCGTAACAGCACATTAAGAGTATATCCAGACTGCTGTGAAGTTGCTGGATGGAGCCTCATGCTTGAATACTAATTTTCATGTCCAGTCATCTTTAAATAGTTTTGCCAGTACTGTACCATAAGGAAGTTTCTGCATCTTTGAAAAATCTGCATTCATTGAACAGTGCACAAGGTTACTAAAATAAAAACAGAAAAAAAACCCAAGCCATTTGATCAAGTATTAAGCTATTCCTTCAGAGAGTTACACTTCTTTGCTTATAGCAATGACCAGAATTGCTGATGGTGTACTGACAGTTGCCATGGCAAGTGGGTGACTGCGTGGGATAGCAGACATATAGCCAAGTCAACTGCTTATGCAATCCCCGTGATTTAAGCAAGCACAGAACACACCACTTCTATTATGTGCTGCCAATGATCTGCATAAAGTGCCAAAGGAAAAAATGTTCCATGTTAGGCCATGGCTGTTTCAGTACTCCCATTCATCTGTTTTCATGTCCAGATAGTAAAGAATATTCTGCGCAAGCTTTACTGCTTGCTTTCTGGCAGCTTTACACCGCTCATCGCCTTGTGGATCAACAGCATCAAGTGCTAGAAGTTGTTTTGTAAGAAGTTCTTCCAATCTCATGTAATTTTTATCCGTTCTGTTTCCATCAAATGAAATCACCTCCTGCTGAATTTGAGACAAGTTTCCAAGGACAGTCCAAACTGCTTTATGAGACTGATGTTCGGCAGCAGTTTGCTCAGGATACAGTTGCCTTTTTTCAAGTGCTTCCTTCAAATCAATATATGTTATGAGAGTTTGAACTTCTATTACTGCTCTTCTCCTGGCTTCTCTAATACAGGGGTTTTTTCCTGGACTCACCTCATCTAAGTGGGCAATTAATCCCTGCAATTCTGCTTTGGATCCCAAATACAAATCAGAAGCATTCTCTGTTTTTAAAAGTAAAGAATTAACTTCCTTCATTTTCTTGCGGATCTCTTCTATTTTTAGAATGGACTGATTTTGTGCCAAATCATAAGCGTGAGTAGAATTTGCTTCTTCTTCCAAGTCCAGGTATCTCTGCAATTTATTGATCTCTTCCACTACTTCCTTTCTGTAATTTCTTATTTCTGTGCGACCACAGACATCTAAAGCATCCAAATCAGCAATGAGGCCTGTGAGCACACAGGACAGATGCCTGCAGGTATCATTACTACTCACTCCCATTAGAAGTGCAATGAGAGTTCCTCTTGCTTTGTTCACATCACACATTACAGAGTTAATTTTGGAGACGGAAGGATGCGCATCATTAGAGAGTGGCAGGGACAGCTGTTGCTTTACACAGCTTTCTATAATCTCCTGAACAGCACATACTTTTGTCAGAGTGCGGTATCTTGCCTTGCGTAAAGAAACTTTCCCTCCAGTTTTCACCTGGGTAAGCCTCAATACAATGTCCTGAATACCTTCTTCAAATTCGTCACTTATACAGTTACCTCCTTTGTAAAAAGGTGTAATCTCACGTTCCACAAGCGACTGTGCCTCCTTGAATATAGCCTCTATTTCCAGTCTGCGCGGATGGTTTGCATTTTGTTCCAGTTCCTTAAGCAGCCTCTCTGTTTCCTGAGCAGCTCGCTTTCTGGCTTGCTGAATATCCCCCTTTCCTTCGGTGTCTACAGAATCTATTTCAAAAAGCTGTTTAGTAAGACTCCTTTCTAATGTCTTGTAATCTCGATCAGTAGGCAGACCACTAAAGACAACCACTTGCTGTTCAATCTCTTTGACTTCCTTCTGTATTTCATGCAACCGTTTTATGGATGGGTGTTGGTTACCCATATCCATTCTCTTCTTTTGTCCAGTTTCAGATGAACTACAAGGAAAGTGAGAACAAGACTTGTGATTAATAAAGTACTATGCAAGCACATGTCACAACTTTCACGACATCCTGACACACTTCAGCATTACAGCTATTTTAAATATCACCAGCAATAGGAATAAACCACTTGGCTGATATTTCATAGCCATTCCTCTATCACACCTTTCTCCCGCTCGGGCTGCAGGGGTCATGCTTTAGTTACCACTCCTCCAGCTCTTGGTGTTTACCCACAACCTTCAGCCCTCCCTTCCCCACCTGCTCTGCAGCTAGAGGCATGGCAGAACAAACCGGACACCCGCAGGCCAGGGGAAAAACAGCGGCAAAGCTCGACCGCCCTTGGGGTGCCGCAACCCCCGGCCAGGGCTGCTTTCCCCGCGCGGGCCCCGCAGCCGACGCTCCCCCGTCAGCACCGCCACCCCCGGGGCCCCCT
>VYZW01048254.1:15648-37431 GCA_013401315.1 Balaeniceps rex | reverse complement strand
GCAGCCAACCCCAGCAGCCCCGCCCCGCGGCCGGGCGGCGGCGGAGGCGGGAGCGGCGCGGCCGAAGGACGCGGCCCCTTCCCCAGCACCGCCCCCGACGGCGGCGCCGCGCTCCGGGCAGCCTCGCCTTTGCGACACCGCCGTAAAGCGCCGGTTGCCGGCAGGAGGCGGGCGATGGCGGCCGTCCGAGCGCTGCGGGGGGGTGGCTGCTGCCGCTGCCACCGCCGCTTCCTCCTCTCCTCCTCCTCAGCCGGTGGCGGCCCCGCGGCTGAGAGCGGGGAGCGGCAGGAGAGCGCGGTAAATCCGAGCGGAAGGGCGGGGGGAGGGCAGCTCCTGCGTCCCAGAGCCGGCCTGCCGCGGGGGAGGCCTCGGGGTCTCCCGCCCCTGTGGAGCCCTGAGGGGGGAGTGGGAGAGGCCGCCCTGGCTGCCCCCGCGGTAACTCTCAGCGTCGCTGGGCGGGTGCGTACCGATAAAAACCTGCGTTTCCCTCCGCCTCTCGTTGTTTATGTATTTTCCAACGCCCCCAGTGTTTGTAAACACCACGCGGGCCTTGCCGTGCTGCGCGGATGGGGCGCTGAGGCACAAGGGAAGTAAAACGCTTTTACAAACGGAGCGGTAAGTTACGGGCTGTTGGAGCCAGCTCTTCCTGAACCCCGCCTGTAAAGCTACGCGCTTGTGCGGGTTCACAAGGATGCACGAAGAAAGCAGCGCTTAGGAAGACTTACATACTTGCTAGTTCTTGCCGTCAGATATTTTAACGAAGAGGAATATCAGTGATGCAACAATTTAAAAAAAAAAAGTTGCTTTTTTTAAAAAAAAAGTCGATTCGTGTCTGTTGGAAAAGAGTCAAAGGTATCTGTAGTGCATTCCTAAACAAAAGTAAATTTTAAATGTATCGCATTGTTTTCAGTCAGGGTAAATGAATATGTGTAATTTCTGAACTTGTTATATGTTTTAAGGTTGTGTGGAGTTTTGGAATCTATTTCAAATCGCGATGTTCTTCAGAAATTCTTCTAAAGTGGTCATAATGAATTCTGCCTGTATTTTCAAGGGCCTGGGTTTCAGCCCCCCCGCACACTCCCGTAACGACTGGATCGGCCCCCCCGACAAGCACTCCAACCTGCGGCCGGTCATCTTCTACGTGCCCCCCGAGGAGTCGCCCCTGGAGCGGCGGCTGCGGGAGGTGCGGCAGGAGGCCCAGGCCTGCGACCAGCGCTTCTGGGCGCGGCACAACCGCACCTTCCGCCAGGTGAGCCTGCTACGGCACCCGGTGCCGCTCGGCTCCCACTTGCCCATCCGCCCACTCATCCACCCGAATTCAGGGGGTTTAGTCTCTGTGAGGTAGGGTTCAGTTCTGCCCGCCGTTACTGGCTGGTAATTGATAACCGTTTCTTTTAATACACACGGTGTCTTCGTGGAAATTATTTTTTTGTTGTTCATTTCTTTAAAATGACGTACAAAACTAAAGAGCCTGCGTATTTTATTGCTTTTTAGTGGCATATAATGATACTTGCCTTATTCCTGTCTTGCACTGAAAACATAAAGTTGTAGCCACCCTACATGCAAGACCTGTCTGTGACTAGAGCGGCTGTTGAAAATGATTCTGCAGCTCTTCTTGCTCTGTCATAAGTGAGAGAAATTAGGTATAATCACCAAGGATAAATGAGGGGCATGCCCTGTTTCACTGGCAGTGTATCCCAACAAGGCTAAAAGTGGGGACTTTTCAGTCGTGGTCTTTTCTTTCCTGATTGCAGCATTGGTTAGGAGACAATTTTGTTGGAAGAATAGTAACAGTTCAGTAATTTGCTATCACTTGTGATGATCTTTGATCATCATATCCTCCCAAAACTTGCAAAGATCTCAGAAAAAAAGAAGCTTGTTTTTTAATTCCATAGAACTGCTTTTTAAATTTGAAAAACTTATGTACAAATAATTATTCTGTTTCCGTCTAAGTAATTTCAATTTTTTAAGGCTGCATGTTTTTCTCTGTGCTCAAATTCTGTTATACAATACAGCAAATCTTCACAGTTTGTCTTATAAACTTAAGGTTCGGATCCTGTCAAACAATACTGAAACTCAGCTGTAACTTTACTCCACAAATAAGTTGCATATGTTTCAGTAGAATGCTTGCATGAATTACTTGATGCATGTAGGTTGCAGGATCTAAGTGGCAAAGTTACCAGTTTAACTAACTCACTGGATTCATTAAAATGTTTTGTTGACATTTCCAAGTAGACTGAGTATTGCTTGTTATTTCAGAGGGTATTAAGCACTACACTGCTATGTGATTAAAAACAATGGTTAACTTCAAGGACTGAGTACATCAGATTCTAATGTGGACAAACATGTTTTAGGAAAAAGAAGAATTTATTTACTCAAGACTGAAAGCCAAGGGTCTGGAAATGAGAGATGAAGCAGGTTAGTGAGATCTTTGTTTATAGTTCAGGATGCATTCTGAATTCTGACTTTGAATTTTGTTAGTTTATGTTCTTTGTGTTCTGTCACAAGTAAATCTTGAGGGTAGGATTTAGAAGTGTTTTCAGGAGCATGATAAAAAAGGAGGGGAGGAGCTCTTCAGAGATGTGCATGTGGGGGTCAGATTATCTGTTGCTTGTTCTTCCCCTAATTCCTTCCCCACAGCTGGAGGGAATGTGCAGAAATCCTAGCCAAGTAATATAATCATTCCGTAGTCTTAAGGAGGAAGGGGCTTTTTCCTTTCACACCTCCTAACTCAGTGAGCTAGCTGAGCTAAACATATAGAGCATTTGCCTCAGGTGCATGTTATGGTTGGGTGGATAAATTCACACTCTCTGGCTTCAGGTCCATAGTGTGTACAATGAATACAATATTTTTCCTTGAGGGAGAATAAGACAGCTTCTGAGGAGACAGCAGCTGCTATCTGCCTGTCTTTGCCTGAGCACAGTTGCTGTAAAATAGTTGCCTCTCTAATTCATTATGTGAAACTGAAAACAAGATGCCTTCATAATGACGGTGAATTGGCCATTGTAGTACGAGGTTGAACATTTTGTTCATAGAATAATGATCTGTTTGAGTTTAGTAAAGCATCTGCTCTGACATTCTGTATATCACAGACCATTATTTTTCTCTTCTGTTTGTAACCTGGTGATCAGTGTGTGTTTGAGAAATAATTTTAATTAAGTTTTGTGTTTAGAAAATGCTTCTGTGTTTAGAAAACCAAAATTGCCATTTTGGTTTTGTTTTTATACCCTAGAAATAAAAGAAAAAATAGTAAGCATGTACATCCCTTAGAAATAAAATTATATTGGCTGCATGTGTTGATTAACTCTGTTCTATAATACAGCTGTGTGTGTATATAAAAATAAGAGTAATAACAATGTACATTAACAGTTGGAACAAAACTTACTTTTTTATGTAAGTGAATCTACGATCAGTTCTGCTGATACCAGTATGAACAAACAAATTAACTACAGGTGTTAAGTAGGCAGCCTTCAAATAGTCTCCGAGTAAATTTATTCCATAGTATGTTAACCCATTGTAATATATTAGATTTGTAAATAATGACAAATAGAACTGATCAATAATTTACATTTCTATGATCAGTCTCAGGAGCTTTAAAACGCATTTTGGAACAGTAACAAGTTGAATATCACAATTCTGTCTCCCTCATCATATCTGTGTCCCCTGGGACATTCAAATTTGACCCTCATTTTAGAAACATTGAAAGTGCCAGAAAGTTTGTATAGGAATTATCTGGTAGAGTTGAGAATATTTGCTGGTTCTCAGGATTCTACATCTGTGCTGTAGCCACAGATTTTCCTTTCCTTTTCTGTGGAGAGAATCCATCTCCTCTTATAGTCTGCTTATGAGAGTGGCATATTCAAAGTCATCTTTTGTACTTGCTTCTTCACAAAATGATTGTCTACTATATTGTTAATAAATCTGACATCTCAGAACATACACTCTTTGGTATAAGTTCTTGACATTTATCAACAGCAACAGAAAAAAATGTACATCTGAAAATATGTCGGTCATGAATAGTGTTCTTTCTATATTTATTGACTTGCTTTAGGGGGGGAATTTAAGTTACTAAGTGCTCTTACTGGTGTTCAGACTTGAGCCCTGTGAGAGATTAATTTTACTCAAAGGATAGATACTCCTAGATCTATGGACTTTTTTGTAGGGGTCCACTAGTTCCCTAAATAATCTAAGACCTGATAAACTTAATCAGTTTCACAAGTAATAAGGGCTTAAGAGTTATAGGAGCTTGAAGATGATCAGTATTTTTAATCTGCTGTGCTCCCTAGATAAATTTTAAAAAGTTGGAAGATAAAAGCATATCAACTTGTTCAGGGTTACACAGGAAGCTTGTAGGAGCAAGGAGTCAGACCTAGCTCTCCTGCATCTGAAGCCAGTGTTTTAATCCAAAGAATTATCTTGACATTGTTACGCCAAAACTTACTTTCAGGTCAAAAAGCAACACTGAATGCAGAAGAAATGGCTGACTTTTACAAGGACTTTCTAAGTAAAAATTTTAGAAAGCATATGCAGTATAACAGGTATGTAGAAGGTATTTATGTTGGCTATTATACATTACAGTCTAACTGAAAGGCATAAGAGCAAATTTAAAATTTGAACATTTTTTTCCATTATTGGTAAAGCAGCACCTAAAACTGTCATTTTAGAAAATTTTTTTTTAAATGTTATTATTACCATTTGACAGAAATTTGCATTATCATTTGAGTTCTACTGCTTATTTTTGATTTAGTGGAGAGATGAATCTCATGTCTGAGATTCAGAGAGACAAGATCAGGCACTGAATTTTTTCTCTTATGGCATGGGTCTTTTCATGCTGCTAATTGATAAATACGTGAGTAAAACAGTTGAAATTTCTGTATAACATTCTAGTTGACTGTTAAATAAGGACTAGTAAATGTGATTCATCTCAAAGGAAAATTGTTTAATGAGAATAATATTTAGTATTCTTGGTTTTATTATTTTGCAAGCATATAGTAAAAACGAAAGTGATTAGCCTTGAGTTGGAGGTTTTTTTGTGTGGCAAAGCATTAGTAAAGTGATCGCCTGAACTCATCCTGTGTAGAGCCTCGGCTACAATTGGGTAAGCCCACATCCACTGTGCCTCTTCAACATCTGCTGCATTGTTTCAGTGTTACTGTTTGTACAACAACTTGATAAACTCGATTGGTGATCTGAAACAACTGAAAAATTACTTGCAAACACACATTACCCTGCAAGTAGCTGTGCACACTTGGTAGAGGGCTAGAAATGAGGAAGGAATGGGAAGCTGGAGGAGGATAGTACTTAATCCAGTTACAGTAGCACTGTCTGCTGAATGTGAAACAACAACTTCAGTTTCTTCTCTATTGGATTGAAAGATTATTGGGCTCAAAGGTGTTATTGGTTTCCTAGTGGTGTAATGCTAATGAGAATTCCACCATCGCTATAACTGATCTATAACGAATTGTGGTTTAGGGTTCTCTGTACGTATTGTGCATATACCATAACACACTATACTGTAAGAACAATTTTACTGTAACAAATATTGAAAACAAATATGCACATCTTGTCTTGCCCATGATGTGGGGACACACCTCACCAAAAACCTAAGCAACAGCATGAAAAGATGGAAAATAAAAAATTCTTTTTAACAGGAGGATTGTTGTTCAAATTGCCTATAACTGATCAGTGAGAAAGCAAATAGTTTATCTTAGAACTGGTCACCAGATGCCATTGTTGTAGTGAACTTGGGATAGTGTCCCATCTTCACGGTAAGAGAGTTCAGGCTTTGTGACTAAACATGACCTTCCTTGTTGCTGCCTTGTAAAATCAGGCGGTGTAAGCTGCATCACTGCAGTTTCAAAGTGGAACTGCACAGCCCTGAAAGCAATGGAGCTTTTCACAGGCGTTCTGATTTTGAGGAGTCATATTTATAAAAATCTGTTTATGCATTCAGCTGTATGTTCTTTTGTAGTGTTGCCAGCTGGCCTGAAAACTGTGGCCACTGAAGTGTTTCAACTTCTAAAATTTAGTTAAAATTGAAGCAATGACTGTGTATAGATGCCATGAATATTTAGTTCAGGGTACTTAGACTGGAAATACAGTCTAGTTTAGGAAAAAAAATTTTGCGCAGAATATAGGAAATGAGACATGAAAGGGGAAAAGAAACAGTTGCAATGTTAGCATGATATTTTGATTTAACATGACATTTGAGGGGGTAGCTCGGTGCTGCTTGTCAGCATGATTTTAGCTACTGTCCTTACTGAGAAGTTAGTATCTCAGGTTTATGTTAGATCTGTACATGCAAGGTTTCCCACAGAGATCTCAAGGGAAGACCTAAATCCCAGTGTTTAATATAACCTGCTAGTGCTACAATAAGCATATTATATTGCTTCTTGTGCAGCATTTTACGAATGGGATAGTGATCCTTGTTGGAAACTAGAAAAAAATTATGAAATTAGTTTGTAACAGGGACAAGAATTTGAAGCAAGTTCTCAGAGGTTAAAAAGGGCTGATACAGACTATCTTACCTATATTTTAAATTGGCTCCAGAAGTTATGCATGCTGCATAAAAACTATTTAAAGATACAAACACTAACTTCAGCGATATTAAAGGCATCATCTTTAAAGGGTACTGCATTAGAAGCCTAATGTTTCCTGTATTGGGCTATATAACTAGTCTTTGAAGTGTCATTTTATTTTATTTTTCCCCCCTTTATAGGTGACCACCTATGCCCTTTCCAACACACACATATTCATACATGCACAAACAAATCTTACCCATAGCACAGCACTGGCAAGAAATTCTTCTAGATAGCTTGATGATCAGCTTTACATCTGAAATACGAGATTGGTTAGAATTATTTTATCTCACCTGATTCCAAATACAATTGGTCATAAAACTACCCATCCCTTAACTTTTTTGCAGTTAAGTTCTCAATGGCTGTTGCCCTATAGTCTACATGTAATCTGTTCATGGATGTGGATATTCACATAGGCCTCTTCATAGGTTATTTTAATTAGGCAGGAAAAGTGTTGCCACAAAATGGAAAAGCATGTTGTCACTGAACTGTCATTTGTCAATGCTAAAGGATATTTTAATATAATTATGTACCTTTCTCCTGTTCTTGTTCTGTGTGCTGATGATTTTCCTGGCTTTGGAATCCTAGAGATTGGTATAAACGTAACTTCACTATCACGTTCCTCATGGGACAAGTAGCACTGGCGAGAGCTCTGAGGTGGCTTCGTTGGAAAAAGAAAAATGTTGGAAATTAGCGATCACAGCTCCATGAAGAATGCAACACTAGCTAGGCCTGCTATAAACTTGTTGTTTATAGTGATGTTCAGATTCTGAATGACTAATGTAATAATTGCTTGAATCTGTTTGTTAAACTATGTAAATAAAAGTTACCATTGGTCTTAATTTATAATCACTATGTAGATTTCCTTTACCTCTTATTCCAAGAATATCTAAAATATTTCCCAGCCAAAACACAACTGAGAAAACTATCAAAAGCTGTTCCTTGTTACATTAAATGGAAGGGATCACAACTGTCATGTTTTTAGCACAGAGTCATAGCTCCTAAATAACATGTGATTCAGTATGCTGTACCTGAACTCAGGTCAGAGAATGATGTCTCCACCAATCATATTAGTATATAAAGACAAAAATGCCTCGTTTTGTGGCAGTTGTCTGTCTGGGGCAGTAGCTATCTACAAGTAATACAACATGGCTGAAGGAACAAGTATGATTTGTGAGTATATATACAATCAATTTAGAATAATCCTCTTTTCAGTGTGATTATTTCCTATTTTTAATAAAGATTTAAGACATGATTTCATATAAATTACTAATGCAATAGGATCTTCTTAGTTTTTTAGTTAAAAGAAATGTGCCCCCCTTGGACAAGGGTTCCTCTAACCTATGATTGGTAAAGATTTTAGTTGCTGAGCAATAAAACAGATGCATTGCCAGTCACTTAATCTTGGTAGAAAAGGAAACGGATACTTGGTTGTATGGGGGAAAACATTAGTACTAATACGCACTGCTTTCTACTGGTTCATTTCTTTCAAAAAATGTACTATTCTCACCAGTTTCTCTGAGGCACTCGAAAGAACTTGCCTGAGGGGGATTTTTCTGGCCTCAAGGTATGTAACATCAATTGGAAAGAGGTTGGTTTAAATGAAGTCTTAAAATGTTATGCCATGTATCTGTAATTTAAAAGAAGTTCCATTCTTCAGAATGTTCTCCCTGACCATTTATACAGTTAAATGATTTTTTGATACAGTACCTACTAAGAGGATTCTGTTAAAAAGAATGTATGTTGTCAAGTGAAGCCTGTTTTCCTAAAGCTATGCTGTAGGGAAGGTTCTGGTTTTGGAAATGTCAGCTCAGTAGCCATTGACCTGTTTTTTGTATCTAAATGTGACGTGATTTATTCACAGGCTTTTTCAGCTGGAGCAGAAAGAGCTTTGTCAGTAGCAACTGTAATAACTCCTTTGCAAGATGAAATAAATGTTAATGCTATAGTACCAGATCACACTGTTTCATACAATTATGATACCATCATTGGGGCTAAAATGGTCACTGAATTGTGGTTTTAACTGTTGTGTTATTAGTAAATGAAAGCAGTCATTAATAGCGTTTGCTGAGGTGATAACCAACACTTCGAGGAAACTATTATTTGTGAATGTTACTTACTATATCAGTACTGTAAAAGGTATGTATTTATTAAAACGTTACAAAATGCCATGTTTCTTTAGGAAAATAAATTTTTGAAATAGAGTACTGTGGGTATGTAATGTAATTCTTCAGGGCTTTACAGTAAATCATATCTTACAGTATATAAGCTTTGACCACAATGCAAATGCACACCTTAATAAATAGTTCTGATGTAAAAGAATGATTGGATAATATAATAAAATATCCCTGAAAGGCAGAGACCAGAACCCCAATGGACTGGTGGTTGATAGCCATATGTTCTTACAGCCTCTCTGTAAGATCCTTAAGGTAGTTTCACATATGCTTTAAGTGGGTAGAGGTCAATCAAAAGAAGCATTTTCATCTTCTGAGCTGTCGACTTGTTAACACAGACATTTTTGTGTCTGCCTGCTGAACCAGATCAGGAAATTGATTCACTACTAGAACTAATCCAAGGAAAAAAAGCGTTAGATGTCAGTTGAATTAATGTCTCATCATGCAGATATAAGTGTTCTACTGTTGGCATAGGGGAGATTTGGGAATTCAGATGGAGGGTTTGGATTGTGCTTCAGTCAATTCACAGTTAAAAGTGTTTTCTGAACATGTAAATTTAGTGTTGGTCACCCAGAAGTAACACAATCAGCATACAATGGATCATGCTAGGATTCTGCTCTGAGCTGCCTTTAGGTAAAGTCCATGCCTTTATGGCATTGCCTTCATTAAGATTCTGTGTGGGGTGCTGGGTCCCTTCATCTAAAGCCTATTGAAGGAGTGAGGTATTTATCTGTTAGGTAAGTGGTGAGCTCCGATTAGAATATCTAATAAAGCCACTGTGAAAAGATGTTATTAAAAATAATCCATCTGAAATTTTGAGTCTCATTACCAAAACCACATACATTTACTGAGATAATTACATTTTCTGAACAGGAAAAGCCATATATTTTTTGCCAGTGTTGCATTACTTCGGATTTTTTTTTCTTGACTCAGAGCAGTTGTAATAATGCCAGCTGCTTTCAGATATTATTGATCATAAATCCTTTATACATCAAAGGAAGAATAAGAAGCTGCCACAGACTACTAAAAATAAATTTTTTATGTATACAAAGGCCTGATACAGTAACTGAAGCTAGTGAAATAGATCAAAGAGTGACTTTTCTGTGCACATTTTCTGAGTATAAGAAAAACACAGGGGAGTGTTCTTATCATTTAGGTATTTAGCTAATCCTGTCAGAAGGAACAGCAGCATTTCGTATTTAGTAGTGTCAGCATGTGCCTTTTTAATCTGTCTCCTCAGTAAGTGCATAATAAAGCAACTTTGGTAATTTTCAAATAATTTTAGATAGTTTGTATTGACTTGGGGTGGTTATGTTCTGATAATCTGGGGGGGGTGTGTGGGGGGGTGCTATTCACTGGATGTCTGTACCAGAGCATTCATTTTGACAGAACATGAGAAGAGTAAGAGGAAAAGTCAAATAGGGATTGAGAGGCAGACCAACTAAATGTTGGTTTGAAGTGATTGTAGCACCTTTATATGTGATTAATAAGGAACAACACACCTTAAAAAAAAAAAAAAAAGGCATTTCTCAATTTTATTAGGAGTTTTAAAAGTAATGGTAGCAACTACTGAGAAGATAGCTTCTATATTTAACTGAAAATTCTTGGTGATAAAATTTAGTTCAAAACTCAGATTTGTTATTTAGAAGCTGACCCTTCCTGGCCCCATTTTAAGGGGACTGTTCTGCTTGTAATTTTTAACTTCCACTATCACTAAGCAAGATTGGTATCCTACAGGACAATCAGATTTAGCCAAACGAGCTTAATTTACATCCCGTGCAGAGCCCACAGGCCAGTCTTTTGCATAAAGACTGGGAGATTGAATTGCTTTCAGGAAAGGATAATATATGCCTGGAACTGTAATATGCATGAATAACATTTTCATATTGAAAATTATATCCCCTGATTGCTGTAAACTGATCCACAGAATAATAACCCCATAATTGAACATTCAGGTTCATTTCTCAAAAATACTAACAGAAACACAAGTTACTTTATTTCTTATGAGTTTATTTCTTAAAAAGAGTTCATAAGTACATGGAATATAATAATCTTGAAATACATACTCATTAATATGCATTATTATATAAATCACTTCTTTGTGCCTTGAATTTGCATTCATTAATAGATTGAGATTTACCCAAGTATTGTGAGATTTAGTTGATTGATATATTCAAATAGCAGATGTTGTGGAAGTGCAAAAGCAGTACTTTTGGCTAGAAATAGTACAGGCAAGAAATTACATGATCCCTTTTAAAGTGTGATCTTACTCAGGAGAAATATTATTTTACAGTATTACCCACAGTCAAAATCAGTTTTAGAAGCCATGTAAATGCTCTGAAGACATGGTCCCTGTTTCATGCAGCTGCTTGTGTTTTACTAATTCAAACCAGATATCCATTTAATCGAGTTTCTTATATTTTGCAGGGAAGGGCACAGTGATTTTGCTGTCTGGTGTACGCAGGTTCTCATCCTGAGGGGTGGCACTAGGTGTCTTGTGAAGGGGGCCTGAGACGGCAGGAGGCAGCAAGGATGCCTGTATGCATCTCCTGAGAGTGCCAGGAGGCAATCAGCACTCAGCCTAAGCTGGAGTAGCCCTGAAGCTACTTTGATGGACCATGACTGGCATGAGTTTCCAGCAGCCCCTGTGCCAGTCAAGAATTGCTGGCATCCAGCAGTACTCTGTTCACACCGCTGCCTCTGGAGAACCCACTGATATGATTCAGCTGCAGAATTGCCTGTGATAACTTTCATCAGCTGAGCCAAAACACATTAACAGGCAAAAAGCAAGTTTCAGAATCATAAGAAATTCAGGTCACTATTCATATCTCATTGTTAAAGAACTTCCTGTTGACAAATTTTAGCTCTGTCTTTGTAATAAATCCCTGCTGTGGAAAATTTTTTGTATGATGGTTAGTGTGTAGCATACATTGGTTGCTTTTAAGGGGTTCCAGAAAAGTTACAGATTGTGATTTCTAGAATTATTTGAATAATTAGCAGTCTAGATTCTTTGGGGGCGGGTTGTTTTGCAAAACAGATTCTGTAGTCAAGGCTATATTAGAAGGCAAAATCCATGAACTGCAAATTTCAAAAGAGATTAATTGATTAATTTATGGGGACAATCTTTTTAGCAAGGCCTGTGGTAACAGGACAAGGAGTAATGGTTTTAGACTAAAGGAGGGTAGATTTAGGCTAGATATAAGGAAGCATTTTTTTACAATGAGGGTGGTGAAGCACTGGAACAGGTTGCCCAGAGAGGTAGTGGAGGCCCCATCCCTGGAAACATTCAAGGTCAGGTTGGACGGGGCTCTGAGCAACCTGACCTAGTTGAAAGATGTCCCTGCTCATTGCAGGGGGTTGGACTAGATGACCTCTAAAGGTCCCTTCCAACCCAAAGCATTCTATGATTCTATGACTGCCTTTATTGCTTTCAAAGTGATTTTATTATTCTGGAGTGTCATATAGAAAATAGATGGTATGACACAGCATAAGTATTCTGTAACAAACCAAGTCAAGACAGTTCTGACGTTAGTAGCTGTAGAAACTATAAATACTTCAGTAGAAAACTCTTACTTGTCCAAAACTGTATGAGACTGAAAGACAAAATGGAAACTAAATTCCAATGAATATGTAAGAAAATGTCTTCTGGATTTACCAATCTTCTTCTCACATTTACCAAAATAATATTTCACTTTTAATGTCATGTCTGGAAAACCTCCAGTTTCCTCAGGCCTCATGAAAAATTCCACCGTGAAAAATAGAACAAAATACTAAGCTGACATACGAGTAAATAGCCACAGGTGCTAATTTGTGTCAAAGGAGAATTCAAGCTCTCTTCAAAGAAAAAATCAGCTCTGCCATAGGATATTATCGAGCAACTTTAATTGACTAGAGATGCTCAAATTTATTCATTTGCTATGCTCCCCTTCTGCTTCTTCCCTGGTGCTGCTTTTGCTGTTGGGAAAAGAGGGGTCTATTCAGTGTGACACCTGGAGACTTGCCGGGCACGCTTAACAGTTACCATGGTATTGCAGCCATAAATCTGATTGCCATAGGGTGGAGTAAAATACGTTGATGCTGGGAGAATGTGGCTGAAGAGTTGCCAGTGGATGGGGCATGTTTCCATCTTAGGAAGATTCTTCTCAGGCTTTTGAATCATGAGGTTCACACTTTCTCTAAAAGCAGCAAAGCAGCTTATTACTTACTGTCTTGAGTCTATAATTTATAGGTATTATCTAACAGCCACTTAGCACTAAATGTTCAATTTCATATGTAATTAACAATGTCACTTCAACTTTTAGTTCTATTATATGTTTATATGTAAATTAGAAAAGCCGTCTCACTTACACAGTGTGAACTTTGTTTTTGGGCACTACGCAACAGAGTTCACAACCCAAAATTCAAAGAGAAAGAAGGTAAGTGAAATTAATGAGAATGCTGGTAACAGCATTCCAGCCTCCTTTGGTTGCAAAATGAGTGGGATGGGAAATGACAAATGTGTGAACCTTCCTTTAAAGATATTTAGAGTGCTTTCTGCATCAGTGCATGATAAACCTAGCAGTAACATTTTTACAGTTATGTAGTTAATTATAAGGATATGGGGCATGTTAAACTGCTGTCCACAACAGAACCATTTACTGGGTAGATTTCTGGTCAGTGTTATACACTGATGAAGGAAGATACTATTATTCATCAGCCTGTTCCGTGTGAGTCATGACAGTTTTCAAACATACGGTGATGGTGNCTGGTAACAGCATTCCAGCCTCCTTTGGTTGCAAAATGAGTGGGATGGGAAATGACAAATGTGTGAACCTTCCTTTAAAGATATTTAGAGTGCTTTCTGCATCAGTGCATGATAAACCTAGCAGTAACATTTTTACAGTTATGTAGTTAATTATAAGGATATGGGGCATGTTAAACTGCTGTCCACAACAGAACCATTTACTGGGTAGATTTCTGGTCAGTGTTATACACTGATGAAGGAAGATACTATTATTCATCAGCCTGTTCCGTGTGAGTCATGACAGTTTTCAAACATACGGTGATGGTGTACTTTGTGGCCTTTCAGCATGTAATAACAAGTGTAATGCTGTGTAGGCAGTACATTTCACTTTCATGGCTAATTTATATATATACCGGTTGTTCTCAGCTTTCTCCTAGTGTTTATTTGAGGTGTGTTTCAGTTCCTGTTTACAGTTACATTATTTTCAATATGTAGGGTTTGATAAACTATGTAAAACTGCACTATATATGTCTCTGAAACAATTTCAGTGTATTTCAGCTTTCACTAAAACATAATTATTTTAAGTATTAAGGAATAATTTTATGTTAGAATACACAGATTCAAAATCTAAAGTACTGCATGTGGCATGTTTCAGCAATTCCCCAGAACTTCCCCAGGAGACTGTTGTTAACTGATGTGACAGAGCGAACTGCTCCGTGTAATCAAAACACCTCAAACAGTTCAGGTGTTCCAGGTGATGCTGGTGCTGTAGAGAACCATGGTGGCACAGATTTTTTCCTTGAAAGAGATTATTACAAGCTCTACTTTCTGTGAATTGTACTGTGCCCAGTTGGCCACCAAAGTCAAAGGTCAATGAGTCCTGCTTTAAATTCCTATCTTCCGTGATTTGTCCTCTGAAGCAAAATGGTATCTGTGATATCTGAATATCTGTGATGATCTACATACTGATGAGGTAACTGCTTTCTCCTTAGCTAGTTTCTGTATAAATTACAACTTACCTAAATTGAGCTTAGCCTTTTTGGCACACGGAAAACCTTCAGAACACAATGTGATGCAGCAGTATCTGCCAAACTTGACAAATTAATAGCATCCCCTCACTGTTTTTTTTTATATACTGGTCTCTCAAACACCTATCCACACATGTATGAGGAATTCCTTTCTTCAGAAATTGACACCTACAAGGCTAGTTTCTAAGGCCTCCTTTCACATACCCTAATATAGGCTGCACCTTGAATACTGTGTTCAGTTTTGGGCCCCTCAGTACCAGAAGGGCATTGAGTTGCTGGAGCGTGTCCAGAGAAGGGCAACGAAGCTGGTGAAGGGTCTGGAGAACAAGTCTTATGAGGAGCAGCTGAGGGAACTGGGATTGTTTAGTCTGGAGAAGAGGAGGCTGAGGGGAGACCTTACTGCTCTCTACAACTACCTGAAAGGAGGTTGTAGTGAGGTGGGTGTTGGTCTCTTCTCCCATGTAACAAGTGATAGGACAAGAGGAAATGGCCTCAAGTTGCATCAGGGGAGGTTTAGATTGGGTATTAGGAAAAATTTCTTTACTGAAAGAGTGGTCAAGAATTGGAACAGGCTGGCCAGAGAGGTAGTGAAGTCCCCATCCCTGGAGGTGTTCAAAAAACATGTAGACGTGGCACTTTGGGACATGGCTTAGTAGGCGTGGTGGTGTTGGGTTGACAGCTGGACTAGATGACCTTGGAGGTCTTTTCCAACCTTAATGATTCTATGATTCTATGATTCTAATATAGGGGATATACTAAGTGTGGATGGGCTAGGTTACAGATGGACCACATGGAGGTCCTGGGCAGAACTATCACATGGAAGCCAGGTCCTTGCGGTTGTCCTCCTCCACCCTGCTCCCTCCTCCACAGGGAGCAGGGACTAGGATAGGATTGGGAAGGCACAAAGATGATTTAAAACCATTCTCTCAACCCCTTCTCATCTGGGCTATGAGACTCTGTTTAGACCTTTTGGAGACTGCCCACAGATTGAGTTCTTCAGCAGTATTTGCTCTCAGGTAACTAACTGACAGACAAGCCTGTAGAGATAAAACACACCATTCATCCTATAGGAGTGAATTATGCAATCATCTCACTAATGTGTTAAGTCTAAGACTTGATAGCAGTGATGTACATATCTTGTTTTCTTCTGTATCATTGTGAAGATACAGAAGAAGTGAAGAGTGTGTCCATGGCATGTCTTTGAACTTAATACCTTTCAATGGATTTCTCTGTGAACTGGCAAGAAAATGTTTCATTAAAGCAGATTTTAAAAGGTAGAATTACAACAGAAAAGATAGGAATTACAACATCTGAAACTGAAGCATAAACTTCACAGTACATACTTGCTGTGGGAAGAGGGAGGCAGCAAGGAGAGAGAATTCATATCCAAATCCCTGGGAATAAGATCATCTCTCTTTATCCTGCATCTGCTCCATTTCCCAGGAGACAGGATGAGGAACAAAATACCTAGCACAGGCAGTTCTGCTTCCTATTGATTTCTAGAGTGACTCTGCCCTTCTCCGCCCCATGTACTGTATACCATCCATCTAGCCACAGGCATATTCACAGAAGTCATTTTCTGTAGGGACGTAATTGGTCATTGGCACAGAAACCGCAGAAACAGTTGTCACACTACAGAAACATGTCCATTTCCCTTTCCCTTGGGGCAAACTGTATTGCCATAAATTCCCCAGTCCAGTGCAGCTGAGTACTGCGTTGGTTTGAATACCCTCTTAATCAAGGCAAAGTCCAACAACAAAAAGCAGATGTAAAATGGCCTCCCATAAAAAATGAGAAATTCCAATCAGCCTTGGATGCCAAGCGAATTTGGTGTGATTCCATATAGAGTATTAGTTGAGGAGGAGAGAAAAGCATTTAACAGAAGAACTGAAAGGGGGATATGGGTTTGGCAATTACTGAGGCATGTGCAGAAAAGGAATACATCAAGTGAAAGGGAGGTTACTGAGAAATCAGACTTGGGAACAATCATTTTTCAATAGTGACCATGCCACAAACAATTGCAGCGCATTAGGCACAAGAAAGATGAAGCAAATGGGAGCAGCGAAGGGTGAACTGAATTATCAGGGAGAAGTAGAATCTCTCTTAAATAGATTAAGAGTTCAGTTTGTTTAGCCAAGCAAATTGATGGTCAGGAGGGGAGAAAGGAGTGCAGAATCTCCTAGACAGGTGAGTGGAGGAAGGACAAGCTAAGAGAGCTACCCAAGGAAGAATCTTCTTTCTCTACAATAATTTAATCAAACATATTAAAAGAGAAGTGTTATATTTGAGGACCTCCTTAGAAATGCAAACATGTAGAGAAATGGGGCTAATCACCAGCAAGGGAAAAGAACTGGAAAGAAATGACACAATTTGGCAATCTATATGTATATATTACCCTTGAGACTGAACACTGGAGGAGAGAGGTTCTCGGGCAGGAAGGACAAGATGCCTGCTTGGTTTTCAATAGTTTGATAATTACATTTAGAAAAAGACCAGATGAGGTGGTTATCTGTAATGCCTTTTAGACTTTTGAGACTTAGTTCTCTTTCATTAGTAGGTGCAAGTTTCTACTTGGAAAAGGTCACATAGAGGCATACATTGGCATTAGCCTTGTGATTAGCATATGCATGAGCTTTAATAAAAGGCAGCATCTGAAAAATCACAACTTCCTTCTTTTATAAATGTATGTAGGAATCTTACTGAGAATAAAGAGAATACATCTTTTATATCTCCATGAGGAAGCACCAGTTTCCCTGGTGCCGAGACAAGTTTATGTCCCAGTCTGTGCCTCTGCCTAATGTTGGTTGGAAAAAGGAATGCCTTCCTTACGCTTTCAAAGATTCACTTCTCAAAAAAAGAAAAATCTCGTACTGGTTAATAAAATTATCCCAGATTTACACTGATGGGTGACTGAAATTAAAATCACAGCCCTCACAGATTGTTTTTTTTTTTTAGGAAAAAAGCACTTTCCATAATGAAACTCCAGAGAATTTCATGAGAAAAAAGGTACCTAAAAGTCTCCATGAATAAAACCCTACAATCACTACCAAGATTATCAGTCCTGTAGTAAGGAAGAAAGTTGCTTCATCTTTCAATGAAATGGGAGGTATGGCAGAAGTAAAGAAGGAACAGAAATTGCTGGTTGAGCAAGGTAAGTAGGTATTGGTGTGAGCATTCCCTCGTTAGAGGTGGAAACCTATTCCTTGAACGCAGGGAGTAAAGATACAAGTCTAATTATCATCATAAGCTCTCCTCTGCAAACCCTTAACCTGTTGGGAATTTTGATGCTTAAAAGTAGGATCTTGGAAAATACTGACAGTGTCTGTAAATTCATATAGCATAGAGTATTATAGTTTGTCAAAGGGTGCAATTCTTATCTCCTTGATCACTTATTACTTTGAAGATCACAGTGGAAATTGGGATATATAAATACAGCTATGTTCCTGAAATTGTCTAGTATTTTAATGTTCACATTAATATTGCCATGCTAATAGTTTCTAGCTTTCAAGTGGTTGCTTTAACTGTATTAGCTGAGGTTTTTAAGTCTGTTTTTCATAATAGAACTGTTTTAAAGCTAATTGAATGGGCTTCTTAAAACCTTTCAGTATCTTTTGGGCTCTAACAATAGCACTGCTCTGTAATAGCTGGGAGATGAAAAGAATTCTGGTTAGCAAAATGTTAATGTCCACAGCAAGCATCCTGCTCTGTTTAAAAAAAGTAACAGAAATAAACTGATGAAATGGCCTGTTAAGAGTTGAATTAACACTGCATGCTTTATTTCCTTGTTATTTCTCTGTGGATAGAAAACGGCAGGGAAAAGGACACCAGCTTTCATTTGTTACGGCTTTCTAGAAATCTTTGTGACTCTGAAAAAGGAGAATTCACTTGCATGTAAATAAAGCTTATTGACTTGGGAAGCAGGATCATGATCAGTGTTTATTTTACTTAGTACTCTAATGCCACGCCCAACAGTGGGTGCCTGATGGGTTCAGGCATCTTGACTATGACAATGAGTCATGTCAAACAAAATACAGTCCTTTTACTCCAAAGTGCCTGAACTCCCTGATAACAGGGTAGCTCTGCATGCAGTAATTGCACATATGCACAAAGGAGTTAGGCTACAATTGTGTCTGGGACTCTGTACTTGACACTTTTGACTCTTGAGCACTGATTTTTATGTTTCCTCTTTTCCATAAAGGACGTTCTTGTAGGAAATACAACTAAAAGCATACGCAACTGTCAAGTGATTGTGATGAAAAGCCAGACGGGTTGCCGAATCTGGCCTTTCAATATTTATTATTGCCAGGATGCTTTTAAACAGCACTTTAGCAGCAGCTGAAATTATTCCAGTGTAGTGCTTCATGGTAGCCCATATTTATAAAATGATGGGGCTATAGATTTTATAGACTGCAGGATTAGATTTAAAAAAAAATTGTCTCTTTTGGAGGAAAGATCCTCTAAGCCAGAAGGATAATTTTTTTTAATAACAATGGTAAAATAAAACGACCCACACTTCTTAAATGAAATGAACCTGAATTTCTTTATAGAGGCTTGCTCTATTTGTGGATGTCAATTAAACCAAATCTTTGTTTGCTGCGTGCATTTCCCACACTGTTGCACCTCAAAACGTAAGAGCTTTGTGCTGCATTAGTTGAACTGCTTGCTTTTTCCTCTCCCACTGCAAATTACAAACCTCCCTCTCTCTTCTGGGAGAGGAGGAAAATGGGTATATTGAGAATAAAGAATCTGGCATTGTAAATAATGTGTTTTGGGGTTTTGTTTTAATATCCACTCAGATGTCTGCAGAAAACCACAGTGACCTTGGTGGTGGCAGACAAAGAATATTCTAGAGACAGCATGTCTAGATCACTTCATCATAGAAGCAGGGCATATAGCGTAACTAGTTCCCCAAGAGAAGATGGAATTGTGGGCAGTAAACAGTTTTTATTGCTAGATGAACTTGGATAATTCTTATGTAGATGGGACAGGAAAAACAAGATCCAAATGGAGAGGAACTCTTACGATATTTCATGTGAGGCAGCTTGAGGAAGAAGCATGCTCACCAAGTCTCTTCTGTGTCTGTCTTCTGCTATGTGCCATAAACAGAGAGGAGTAATACTGCACTTTAGTTCCATTGAACTGATCAACCTTCCCGCAGGAGGGAGCTTATCATATGTGCTGCTTGTGGGAAATTGCCAGCATGCATATACGTGATTAGCCAGTGTATTATGAATCAGGGTCATAGCTGGAGTAGTTGCTTTGTTCAGAGATGCTCAGATCCCTCGGGTAAGCAGCTAATTGCAGGAAATCTTTTAAAGCAAATGTGTGATAGGAAGAAAGCAATGAATATTGTTTATTTAAAAGACAGGAGTGGTTCCTTTGAATCAGTTCTCTTGCATAATTATGTAATTAGGGCATGTTCTATTTTTAATTAAATCTCTTGCATATTCATGAAAATTCTCTGAACCTGTGGACCAATTGGCATGACTCTTACTTTTAAAATGTAGTTTGTATAAAGGAATGTCCTTCAATTTTTTTTTCGCTTTCATATTACTGTACAAACACATATTTCACATTATTATACATCGTTAGCCTGTATTGCCTGTCAAAACTACAATATAGTGATAAACCATTAATACAAAATTGGCAGAGAAATGTTGTAAATGGAGAGAAAGAACACAAGAAGCTGCTGCTCTGAAATACTAGTATCACAGTCGGTTTTTTTGTTGGACAGCTTGACCTGTGTAAGATATCAGTGAGCGGTATTCAGAAAGTATACTTCAGTTCCCTCAGCTTTTCAAATCCAACAGTGACTCCCTGTATTTGCAGTCTGCAGATAATCCATGTTCCCCTAACTTTGTTTTGTTTCTTGTCGGCTTCTGTGACTTTTCCTGTTCTTCCGCCTCTTTGACAACAGCATTAGCTTTGATTCCTCTTCCGTCTTCCTGCTTCTTCTTAGGAGTCTTGCTTTCTCACCTGACTCTTGTTCTCGCATCTGCCATTTTGTAGACTTGCTCAGTGTTGTATGTGAGGGCAAACAGTTGTAAGCTCTGCTTTCCTTGTGTATTTTAGATATTGGCATTTAGGTGAGGCTGCACATTTTAATTTACCACTATACTTCCACATGTTTCTATTAGCTTATGACTCATACCCTATACGTACTGCAGGAGTTACATAGGTAGTTGGGCTAGATGATCGTTGCAGGTCCCTTCCAACTGACCTATTCTATTCTATTGTATGTGGAGCTCAGATGATAATGCGCCATAGTACTCTGCCCAAACTTTAATAATTCTTTCATAAAGTTAGGCTGTCACTGTTCCCTGATGATTTCCAATGTACATTTTCCTGCTTTGCCATATTGAACTGTTTTGTTCATCTTAGACCTCTGTTCCTTCCATCTTTCATTTCTGGGCTTAAATTATAGCTAGCAAAACATAAAGCAACATGAAGAAAATAGTGACTGTTCCTTCTTCTCTAGCGAGAGCACGAATGAAATTGGAAGCTGCGAAGAAATAGCTCTTGTGACAAGTGCCACTGAGTTCTCATGGAAGTCTTTATGTGTAAGCCTGTAGAAGAGGACGGATCTTTCACCGAGTTCATTGTGGAACAAAGACAAATGTGTTGAAATATATTAACAGCACATCATTAGCCCTACGGGGGGACCCAGCCTCCACCACAGAATTTGTACTTCAGCCCTGGTTTCCACCATGTAACTTGCACCGTGAGCCGGCTGCATGCTGTAAAGCTCTTCATGCGCGCTTGTCCCAGAGGTGTTCAACTGAGAGGGGAGCATCAGCTTTACAAGTCCTCCTGTCAGCCTGCTTTACAGACGCAACCCCCTAAACTTCTTTCCAGGACACCCAGACCAACCAACACGACCAACCAACCTGCAGTGGGTGGTAGCCCACTCTGGAGCAAAACCACCTCAGTGTCACCGGAGGGTGCCCTGAGGAAATGCCGGGTTTTGCTCTCCACTGACACACACTTCAGGCAGGCAAGCCCTCAGCAAGGTTTAGCACGGCCCCCGCCCACCACCCCCGACAGCCTCGGGGATGTCAGAGTGGGGCCTCGCACCTGAACCCCTAAAGGCCTTCATCAGCATCCCTCCTCTCCCTCCCAGGGCCAGCTGCGGTGCTGAGGGGGGAAGCCAGGCCGGGGCCCACTCCCCTCCGGGGGCAGGGATGGTGTCATGCGTGGGGGGTGGTGGGCAAGAAGGGCGCGCGGGGGGTTGTGGGAGAAGAAGGGGAGCCGCCATGTTGGGCGGGGCAGCGGGGTGGGAG
>VYZW01048254.1:1393-15427 GCA_013401315.1 Balaeniceps rex | reverse complement strand
GGGCGGGGGGGGTGGTGTTTTAATTCTTTTGCCTTTTTATCTGCCGTTACGCAAACAACAAAAGGCTGTGCGGGCCGGCTGGTCCTTCCGCAGCGCCGCTGACAGCCGGCCCCGTCCCTGCGCGGAGGGCTGGGGGGGGGTGGGTTGGGTGTTTTTTTTTTTTGGGGGGGGGGGGGGGGGGTTTTCGNTTTTTTTTTGGGTGGGGGGAGGGATGTTTTTCGGTGTTTCGTGCAAAACTCTGTCAGTTACGCTCACTGCTCGGCTGCGGGAAGCGGGACACCCCCCCCACCCCCCCCACCCCCCGGCGGGGATGGGGATGGGGATGGGGATGGGCTCGGCTTTGTCCCCTTTCCCTCTCCTGGCTCCCTTCGTGCTGCGGCTCGGGCGGGGCGCCGCCCAGGGAGGGACCCTGGGCAGAGCCGGGGGGCGAGGGGGGCCGCCGGCCTCGCCCCTCCTTCGTGGCCAGCTCGTCTCCGTGGGGCGTGCGACGCTTTGTTTTTACTTCGCGTGCTGAGATTAGGTGGTTTATTCTGTTGGTAATTAGGCAATGGTGAAAGAAGAGGTGGGGACAGCTCTTTCTTGGGTTTTGTAAGTAGCGACCGGATTCATGTGTTGTAGGTCACCTACTATAGCTATAGTCGGAGGCGATTTGTAGACTTGGGTCTTGGCTAGATTTCTACACTTATAAAATAAGAAGAGCGTTGATTATGAACACGTTATTCTAGCAAAATGACATGAATACACAGCTGCTTAATCTCTGCTCTAGAGATAACAGTTATCAATTAATTAGAAAGACACTTTAAAACCTTACTCATTCTGGCTTCGTGTTTCTAATATTTTTAGGTAACAAGATGCCTGATTTGTATATCTGCATAGCAGTTGTCTGTAATCACAAGAAGAAACTTCTTGACTTCTTATTGAGTTCTGTGTTCTAAGCATATTGAAGCATATTTTAATGACCAAAGCGGCATCACCTAGTGTAATGCTACCGCCTGGCTTTTTGAAGGCTACTAAATCAATGATGGTGCTCTTATTCCCCTCCCCGCCCTGTTAATGATTTCCATTAGTGTATATGATTTAAATGTAGCAGCAATACTCAAGTACTGCACATGGAATCAGAATACAGAATCAGAATACAGAATCAGAAAATAAGAATGGCTAGAAAAAAGCAAAAGCTTGTTATAGTTTGCTTTGAACAGCAGAATGGTGAGCAAATTTTTTATATCATATTAATGATATAAAATACTTTCACAATTATACCTAAAAATACATAAAATGAAGACTATTAAAAGGTAATTTTAGTGTTCTTGCAATTGGCAGAAGGTTTAGTAACAATTACTCTGGGAAGTAATTGTCTCTTTCACTTCCATTTTTGTATTTGCACTTCACTTAAATAGGAAACTTACGCTCAAAGGGTGTGCATTGAAAGCTAAAAAGGAACCTTCGAGATTTAGAGAACTTAGCATTTTAATTAAAAAAAACCCACAAAACAAAAAACCCCAACAAAACTAAAACCAAAACCTTTTTGAATGCATAATTGATTTCAAGCTCTTTTGGAAAAATAGCTTTATTTTAATTGATTATGAATTCCAAAGCTTCAGCGAAACATGATAGAGGATATTATAACCCTAGGATTATAGATACAATTGAAAGTAACACGTTCAGCATTTACTGGCAGCAGGGAGAAAGCTGATCCATCTGGTGATTCTGAGCAGAAGACCTTGTATTTTGTAAGTCACTTGCACAATTATTTTTGTGAACGCATGGTTTAAGAGAACCTTTTTGTGAAATTACAACAGATCTGGAGAACTCTAGCAGTCCCATTTAGAGATGCATTTTGTATAATGCAGAACCATGTGGGTAAATGCAGGCAATTTAAATTGTCAATTCCTGAAACTCGCACAACAATGCAGTATCACTTCTGCATCATGTTGCAGTTAAAGTTTGGCAAGCTTTCTGTTTCCGAGGGATGATGATAGAACTGGACAATTCCAGTAGTGAGAAACTCTAACAGCAATTGGAGCTTAGATTCTCTTCACTTTCTAATCAAACAAAACATGCTATCATATGTTATTAAAAAAGAGAATAAAGTTACTCCCCAAACATCTTGTGAAATAGCCTCATTTACTGTTTGTCAAATTAGTATGATGTGCTAACAGTGCCTTATTAATGGAAACTGATTTTTAAAAAGGTCTGTGTTTGATAAAATAGGAATTGCATACAAAAGTGTGAATTAAGTTTGCAGGAATCCAGAATACGATCTTCTGAATGTTTTTGACATACAAGAATCAAACTCCCAATCAAGTAAGAGACATCTGTAGGTATGTATCTATACACAAATAGATACACATATAAACACATGTATATAAATATACTGCATAAGAGTAGCACACAAGTGAGAGTTTTCTGATATTATCGTCGTAAGTTCTTCATAAACAGAGGAAGCAGCAAATGCTCTTATATGCCTTAAGTGCCTGTACAGTATTTTGGGGAAATATTGTTGCCTTGTATTCAGTTCTGAGTCCATTTAATGCAGCTTCTGCTTCTCTTGAGACGTGGGCTTGTGCAGTTACTCTTTCATCTCTTCCTCTGTTTGCCTTCTCTGGCAGACGTGCAGTTGGATTTATTCTGGGATTAATAGCATCTCTTCTGATGCATAGCTCATGATTATTTTAAAACTTAATTCAGTGTACAAATACTTGTTAAAATAATGTTTTTATAAGAGGAGTAGAAAATAAGGAAATTCAGGTAAATTAATAAATAAGTAAAATATACTTCTGTATTTAATACTGAAGAGCATAATAGCAGACAGTGATGGGGACAAGCATGCTAGGTCTATTTAAATAAACATCTCTTGTAGTCTGTCTGCCTCCAGGGTGTTGTTCAGTATGACACAATTATTGTAAAAATGGACCAATTGCATCATCATTGCAATAAAGTGGCTAGTCACAGGCTTTTCTCTTAATTCAGCCTGCAAAATACTTTGTGTTTCCAAAGTGTTTTTTAATTGTTTTATATGAACATTGTATTTACTTTGACCAAAGTTTAAGAAAACGTTTCTTTTCAATGTTAACTCTCATTTTCCTTAGAACAAAAGCATGACATGTATAATGTCTAATAGATACTTCATGGTAACCAAGTACCAGTCAAAGACAGATTGTTCATTCTAAAAATAAACTTTCTGACTTCAGAATAGAACTGATTATAATAGTTATATCCTGAGCACAATCGGCTTCGGGTATTTTGGAGGTATTAAGGCTTTCCCAGCAATTTCTTCAGTGAAACGTTTTCCTTTCTGAAAGCAGGCTGTAGAAATAAGCGTGGTTCCTTTGAAAAATTACTTAATCAATAAATGCCTGACCAGAAAAAGCCACTTATGCTGGCTTAGATTTGCTGAGATGCTTTTGTTGCCTTCATTTTACGGGATTTAAATTGGGCGTTTCGTTAGAGGGTCAGAGCCAGAATTACAGATGCTTGCAGTGATGGAGGAATTATTTCCATAGGATTTTGTGTGAGGTCCTTTGCAGGCATCAGGCATAAGATGACACTATACTTGTTTTTTTTTTTTTTTGTGCTAGACAATTAATATATTTAATAATGACAGGCCATAGTGAATAGGCAAGCATGAAGACTGATGGTGTATGCTTCCAGTACCCATAATATATTTGGGAATGTGAACAAAGGAGTTGTTCTCAGAGGATGAACACTAAAGCACAGTTAACACTAGATATGCTAATTTCTTATAACATAAAGAAAAGTGAATAGAGAAAAAAAAAAAGTCAGTAGTACTGGCTTCCTTACATATCGGAAGGGTTGGGGTGGTGGGTAATTATACTCTACTTAAGATTACTTGCAATGTGCTATTATTTGTGCATGTGTGCCATTCCAGAGTGTAGAGGGTGGTGGTTTTAAACTTTTTGAAGGATTGCGGTAGCTGCATTCCTGCAATATATCTTGAGTTTTCTCCTTCCAGGTGACAGTAGTTGAATGATTTGCAAAGCACGTCATACAGATTTACAGACTAGCAGGGGAGGAGAGCGGTTCTGTCTTGGGGGTGGTTCTGCTTTTTTTTTTTTTTTTTCCTGAATAGAATATTGTGTTTAAGATTGAGTGCTTTTATGGATGTTCCTTTATCAAACAATGTCAGGCTGAGTAGTGTACGAAAGTCACAGTTGTATTTGTCTCTTCCATCTTGAGCAGCTTCCATTTCGGAGAGACTGCTGTTGTGGCAAAGCCACAAGTGGACTTTACTATACCCTAACCTTTAACATTTCATTTGTTCATGTGCTTAAACTGGATGCTCCTCCCTGCTGCCCCCCCTCCCCCCCAATCATATTTAGTGTGTGTTTAGAGGGAGAAGGGTTGGTTAAAAAAGTGGGATTCCTCCCCTCCTGCCTCAGTGTAGAGGGTGGCTGTGTGTAGTCAGATTAATGCAACTAGTGGGGTGGTAATCTGTGAGGATATAGGGGAGGTTACAGGCTTGAGATAGGATGACAGCAGCTTCCTAAAATGTTTCTGCTGACAGAATGGTAATATATAATCAATGTCTAAGGCTACAGTTGAACTTTTCTTCAGTCTCAGTGCTGGTTTATGTAGTTTCACGCTCCTGCCACTTGTTCCATGTCCTCATTCTGTTAACACAGCTTGCTGCATAACAGCATGGGGAAATAGGTGTATTTTGGTTGTGTTTGTGTCCTGGACCGTTTCCTTTTCTGTCCCCTCACCTCTGACTGAAAAATAACCCAGTAAAAGGCGCATGTCTTTGGTTTGATTTATTAAGGACAGGAGTGCTTGTGCTGGCATGATGGAGGATGTGAATGAAATGCATGGCTGCATGAGGAGCGTTACCAGGTTATTATTTCTAACCATAGCCTTAGTGAGTGAATGCTCATGGTCTTGTGTTTGCAGGAAGCCAGACCAGATGATTCGATGGCCGTTTCTGTCTCTAAATTCCTGTGTGCACAGAATGCAATAATGTGTGGAAGATATAAGAATGCACTGTTGTTTATATTTACTATTTCTCTGGATGTAGCCCAGTTGCATTCAGTATAATGAATATTACTGTACTGAAATATGGAGGGGTGCAGGAGTCATGATGACGTTTGGCAGTATGCCAGCACACATGATACTGACCTAGAGGCCTTACTAGAGGTATGAATGAATGAATCCTCAGGAAAATATGTTGATTTTAAGGAGTGGTGTATATTGGGAAGGCTTGGTGTGCGAACCTGGTCAGTATGCCTACCATAAGGCAGAATTACGTTTAACAGAGAGGATGTGATAAAACTGCTCCGTGGGGTTCTGATTTGGGAGCATTCTGGAACACAGAATGCTGGTGCTTGGTGGGCATTCCTGGGGGCTTAAGAAAACATGCAGAGATGACAGGTAATGTTTTGTTGTGGTACTGATAGGTGTCTTAGCCAGATGTCCTCATTTTTCAAAGATTCGTTATCCATCCTGTATCTTTAGAAAAGGCAAGAGGCACCACAGGGTGACTTTGACTCAGTGTCCCAGTAATTTGCTGTTACTTAATTACATCTCATTTCCATTGTTCAGAAAAGAGATAAAGGCAGATTAATGATTCAGTTACTCTGCTTTTAAGTCTTTCTTATTCAGTTAGTATCAATTTCTCTCACAGTACTTTTAAGTTACGGTTATATGCTGCATGTTGATTTTAGAGCACACTTAAAATAGTGCTGTTAGAATACATCGTTTAACTTAGAAAAAAATCTAAGTTGCAGAATGCAGGTAGAGAGCAAAGACGCACAGTGTTATTTTTGAAAGCAACAGTCATTGGGGTTTGAATTACAGTGCCTGCTTGTAGTTTGTGTGGCCATTGAATCTTGATCCACACCCAGTTGTTGTGTTAACAAATGGCCTGGAAATAATGCTTGCTGACTCTTCTTTTTTTGTCTGTGTGTGGGTTTTTTTTCCTTTTCTTTTCCTTTTTTTCTCTTAGCCTGTAGTCTGGCTGTGCATGGAGCAATACTTGCAAGTCCATGACGTTGCTTTTAATAGCACAGCTGTTCTAGGAAGTGACTGTTCTGCCATCCTCAGTAGGGGGATGCTTTCAAAACAGATTTATTCAAGCAAGATGGCTTAAAAATATTTAAAAATGTAAATTTTTTACTTCTTTTGTGTCTGTTTTCCAGTTAATGTGTGCTCTTGTTCTTCATCAGTCCACCAGAAGGGTGGTGTACTGCAGCAGGATGGTGGGAACTGTCACGCTAATGTTGTTACCACAGCCAGTATTTCAGGGGTCCCAAAGGAGCACCCAGTGCCCTAGCACTAGCTAAGATAAATCATGAATGTGAAAGATCACTGGAGAGGGGGCTAAAACTATGGTTTGATCCTCAGGTGTGAGTGCACAGAATGTTAAGGTGCCTTTGTCAAATGCTGGGTTAGGGCCTGCTGTGCTGCTCCATACCTCCTGGCCCAGTAGAGCTCACATCATCTGAGTAAGCCCTGCAGGTTATGGATTGTTTAACATGGAAATTATTTCCAACCTTGCAGCAAAATCAGCTCTCTGCTGTAGTAGGTAAGCAACAGTGAAGTGTACGAGGTTGTTCTTCTGTACGATCACATAATTTCCTATGCTTTCTATGAAATTAAATTTGTAAGGTGTGAAAAACTATTAGTCTGTTTGATAATTGGTGATCGCCATCAAAAGTATCAATTTTGGTGTAATATTTAATGGGGTAGAATTAATTCCTTATCAATATTAAGGACAATGCCTGAAAAATTTAATTGTGCAACTCTTTTTCTGTAGTCACTTTGGAAGAATTAGATTAGTGGTTTTGTATTTTTTTTTTTTTTAATGGAAAGATAAGCAGGGGGAGGTTGTTTTCCTAAAGCTTGAAGGGAGACTCTGCACAGTTTGTGCATCTTAATGTAAACTATTAGATAGCTTCAAAACCAGATTTAAGGATTTGTTAAACCTAAAGGCTAGTGTGTGCTGAAGCAATGTTAGTGGATGTTCCTTTTACGTCTGCAGAAGAACTTGCTGGTTTTCTTGTTTTGGTTCAAATAACCCTTCTCTTCAATGTCCTCAAGCATGTAAGAGCAACATAATCTGTACTCGCAGTAAATTGTCAGCAAAGCTTCCCACATAGATCCAATAATATGAGGCAAGTTGTGGCCTTCTCTGCCCTTCCTGCATGCATTTTTTTAATGGTTATAGGTATGCCACAAAAAGTAGATTTGGTTAAGATTATAGGTCTGATGTTAGTAAGTGGAAGCTGATGGGGTTTTTAATGTATTATGGAAGTCTGATTTGATGGGAACATTCCTGTGCTTTTACCTAAGTGCTATTTAGAGTTAAGATAAATAGATAACACTGGGATGCTTACTTTGATTAGTCAATAAAGCAGTTCTTGTCCAAAAATAACAAGGCAAAATGAAAGAACTAAAGTAAAATTGAAAAAATGTTTTGTCTACACTGTTGACAGCTTAAAATTGCAAGACAAGTAACTTTGAAAACACTTTGATGTTACTGTACCTCTCTATTCCAGTCTGAGACACACTCACCATCTAGAATCAGTCTGTTAAAAATGTCTTATCAAGACTCAAGATTCACTGAAGACATGGTTGCACAAGTTGGCAAGTCCATGAAGAGTGACGTGCCATTTCCACACAGAAATAAATGTAGATTCTTGGCATATTGAGAGTAAAAACTGTGGAATTTGATAATGATGATGGATTTGTAACTCAAACTGTCTTGACAGTGTTTCTTTAAAAATACAGTCAAAATTTCCTTTCGATCTGCTTAAAGTAGGTAATTTATGAAGCATGTCTTCATAACTATGAAATACTAAACGACAGTACAGTTTTTTTGAATAATTAGCCTTGATTTTTCCTGATACATCTTTGATTCATGACAAACATTTTTAATAACTAAGGGTAAATATGACCTTTTAAATGATCCAACTTCCGTCTTCTGATGCATTTAGATATGTTTATTCAGTCTTTATGTAACTACTCAATACAGTCATGATCATTTTGTTAAAATGATCCAGTGAGCTGGGCTTTGTGGTCATAAGCACAAGGCAAATCCTGGGTGGCCCAGACTGGCATGTTGTGTCAGTGTTTTAGTGAACAGGCAAAATGCTCTGCTTTCTTGAGTTCTGTTGGTGGCTGCTTGGAAGTGTTTATTAGTGCTCACAAGAAGCTAAGGAGGTGCCAGCTTTGAAGGAGATCAACAGACGCTGTTTGCTGTTGACACAGCAGTAGCACAAAAAGAGACAACTCCCTTGCTCCAAGGGGTAGGAGACTTTGTGATTTGCAGTCTGTCTGTCTTCAGAAATTGCATAGACGTAACTAAAATTACCAAGTTGACATTAGAGCTCTTTGCCCAAGACTACCGAACAGTGGAAGAGGTTTGTGTACAGTTATTATTCTGGAAAAGAATGGGGTTTTGATCTTGCCACAGGTGTGAGGATATTTAATAAGTATGTTGTTTCAGATCTAGAGTAAGGAAGGTATGTATCACCAACCTGTAACAGATGATAGTAACCTCAATTAACAAAGAGTTAGTAAGCATGTGCCTTCTCAAAAGTATGGCTTTTGGTGTAGTTCCTCTAGATTCCTGACTGGGTCTGCTAAACTGCCTTAGACACATGCGTGTCAGATTTCTCTTGCACTTGCTTCGGCTTTGACAGAGTAATCTCTGATGTGATAACAAATGCGTAGAAGGATCTTATTTCCATCCAGCTTCATTTGAAACCTGAGATGTTAGAAGGACTTGGGAATGTATACAGAGAATAAATTTTTCTCTTACATGCTTATGATACATGTGGACTGATTGTAGGATCCAGACAGATGCAACTTTTCAGAGGAAGAATAATCCGCTGTGATTTTAGGATATGTCACTATTCTGTGTTTTAATTGCTATCTGTTTTTAGTACTTCAGAAAGGTAGAATGTAGTGGGTGAGATATGCTGGAAAGAGGATGCTTTCCCTTGATTCCTTTTACACAAATAATGGGGCTAGGCATGGTAATGTGTAGGGGGTAGCCATGTCATCTGAGGGTCTCTATTTGCTGTAGTATGTGAGCAGGAAGAGCAAGGTGGAATTTGGCCATGGCCTACAGCATTATGGAATTCCAGATATGGTTGAATCTAAAAGAGATTTTGGAAATAGTGAGATTGGCAGGTCATCTGGATTGTCTGCCGTTAAAAGGATACAGATTTGACTGTATCATGATAACTGAAATGCTAGCTAGTGTTTATTCAGTGGAGTACTGTCAAGGGATTGACACCATAATAACCTTTTCTTTAAGAGGAAAAATAATCTGTGTAGTTACAGGACACTTTTATGCCACTGAATACTTTTATACTGTATAAGGGTTTTTTACCGAATTAACTGTTTCAGCAGGAAGTCATAATTTTAATGAATGTAGTGTACTTGCTACAAAAGAAGGAAGGCTGAAATTAGTCTGAAGGTTTTTTTGGCAGTTATCCTTGAAAGGTGCAAAAGTATTTATTTCAAAATAGTGTTGAGATTGTTACTTACAAGAATTCACATACGACTGCTAAGAAACAGTATATGCTTCGTTAGTGTTGATGTAGTGTGCTATAGAAATCTAAATAAAAGGACTCCACAGCAGTGCAAATCTTTGTAGCTTGTGCTTTCTCAAAGAGAATTGTCAGCATCACCCTTGCTGCAGGTTTTATAGGAGCTCTTTTTGCTATCATCTCTTTTATTAGCAAATATAATTTGTTAGGCTGCTTTTCTCCTTAATAATTTTTTAATCTTCCAAAGAACCCAAAGATTTCCCCTGAAAGGTATGATTTTTTTTTTTTTACTAGCAGGCTGCGACGTTAAAAGTTTCCAAGATTTATCAAGGCAAATGTACAGTGGCTGTGTTCTTCAGCTAAACAAGTACATAATCCTCTTCGCTTAAACACAGTGTAATGCTGTGGATGGACTTACTGGAAGCCACTGGGGCTTCCTAGAGTCTGATGCAGTGCTTTCAGAGGTGGGTGCTGTTGTGGTGTAGGGGTAGAACGTGGCCGTGCAGCCTCTTCCCACTGATGTGGTGCGGAGCGTAGGCTGCACCTGGCAGTCTTAATAGAAAAGCAACAGCCATGCAGTGGAAATCTCTGCCACTATTCAAGTTTTTTGGTGTTTTACACTTTTTAGTCAAGCTGTCCTATGCTTATTGTGTATTTCCTCAGAAATCTGTGGGTTTACCTTTATAAATGCTAAACCTTTACAAAGTATGAGTGTTTGTCCAGTTTGCTTACCAACACAGATGCCTTGTGGTGTTAAGGTTGTAGGTCAAATTGCGAACCTGATCCTAAGCTTTTCGTAGGATACGTGCCCTTGATATTAAATCATTACATATGTCCTTTTTATAGCAATTACGTTGCATACCTTAATTTTAAACCAATTGGTAGGGCAGGCTTCTGCATTCAGAGTTGGCTCTGAGTTGAAGGCTGGCAGAAGAAGGACAATAAGGTTTTTTTAAATTCAGGTGCTTACTAGGTGGAAGTTGATAGAAAAAGTGAGTCCAAGGGGTTAATTCTTTTTTTCAGACACATCATGTGTTCTAGAGGACTTCTCTTAGCTTAAAGTTGGCTGCTAGTCATGTGCAACTCCTTCTTACCTGCTTCTGGTCAGTGATTTACAGCCACCAGTATGTGCCGATAGTTGTTCTCACTGAATTATTTTTAAGGTAGCTTGTGTACATGTGCTAAATTGTGAAGATGCTTTCTGAGATCATATATTTGGAAACCTGAGGCAGTACAGAAGTGCGGCAGTATTCTGTTCATAGAACTGGGTCAGCGAGCGTACCTTAAGTCTGACCTCCAACAGGACACTGTTTGCAGGTGCAGTTCAAAATTTTCTATTCTGTAGGGTCTCATCTGTGGATTCAAATATAGAATGATGGAAAGAGTGATAGATAGCATTGGCAGTTCAGCTACAGTCCTGAGTATCTCTGTTTCTTTTGTGGGGTTAGAGATGAATATATTGGAATAAAATTCCTGAGCGTAAAGCATTGTTTTAATTAAAAGGAGGACAAGTCAAACAAAAAGGGAAAGATTATAAATTTCCTTATGTTAGGGATTATGACTTGTGGTAGCAGAAATAGCCTCACAGAGAAAGAGAAATTAACATCTTAGATTAAAAAAATATATAAGTAACTATTGTTTTTTCACACTTGGAGATTTCTGACTGTAAACTATAACAGCAATATATTAAAAAGTAGAGTGTTTCTCATCCGAGTCGTTTTACAAATATGTTTCTAAGTATATGAAAGGCATCCACGGGTGATTCATCCCTGCCATTTCTGACTAGTGTGTGTCGCTGAGCTGCCTTGTTAGGAAGGGGTGCAGTTAATGTAGTGTTTGACATACTACTCGTGTCCCTTGGCAGACTGTTTTTCATCTCTTGCCTTTGTTGGTGATTTTGTTTTGTGCTTGGAAGGCTTGTGATCGTTTGAGAAGGCAGTTTTCCACGTTATGAAGATTAGCAGTTAAAGCAGCTCGTAGTATTTCAAGATGGTGCATGCCATGATGTAATGAGATGTGTTCTTGGTCTGAGCAGGGAATTAATGACTTGTAATTTGTAGCTTGTACAAAATGAAACAAGTGCACGCCAGATGTAGGATGCTGAGCCTTGCCATTTAATTAAGGAGAAACTAAGAGTGAAATTAGGGTTAAAAGCCCTGAATAGACTGATTATTGTTATGAAACAGTGAGCTGATAGGTGCATATTGGAGATACAAAAAGCTCAATTAGTATATACTATGTCTTTGTGGAATTTGCAGAGTGTGTAGATGACAGGGCCCGTAGGTATGGCTTGAGACAATCTTGTACTAGCTTTTACTGTTCGGAAGATGATTTGCTCTTTCTTGTATGCAGACACATTGTTCTCTAATTTTCAGCTATCCTGCCTGCTACCTGTATATTCAGAGGAGAAAGTTTAGGGAAAATTTGACTTGTCACAGCACTTTACAGACTTTGTGGGTTTTTTTTTAATTGTATTTTAAATTATATTTTAAAGCAGTAATGATCAGACACTAGATATATTAAAAATTTATCTTCCAAGCTTTTAGTACTCGAAACCTGACTATTAAATAATGAAAATATCAATACTGAGAAAGGGAATTCTTAGGGATACATAACAAGGAAATACAAATAAAAAATTAGAATGGTTTTATTTATTTGTTTATTCATTTATTTGTCTTTAGGACCCATGCTAATATTTAGCCAAGGAAAAAAAAATACATTCTGGGTTTCTTAGAAAAATACTCTTCCTTGATAAGTTTTCCTACGCAAAGAAGGATTCATATGATTATGTGTTTTGGTTCAAGAATTCTTTGAGTTATCTGCAGGGAAATGACACTTTCTTTTAAAGTAGCTGAGTAGGAAAAGCTATTTATGTTTAAGAGATCCTTAAATACGGGTTGAAGAGCTTAAGTAGCTAGCTGTGATGTGTGTATGTCCGTAGGAGAATTTAGGCACAAATTGTGATGTCAGCATTACTGGTGCAATTGGTTTGAAAGTTTTATGAATAACAAAATACTTAAACTGATTAAAGATACAGCCACTTAAGTCATTTGTGTATGATGAGATTATCCCAGTGGTTACATGACTGAAAGACAGTAGGCTTGGCTCTGTTTTCTTTATGCTTTCTTTGGTTCAGATTGTTGCTGTTCTCAATCCATTTCTTTGATTGGAGTTCATGTTATAAAATTCTGCAAAAACCTCTTTAGTAGGTGTCATTGTAGGGCTTTTTATGTCGATCTGTCCAAGTTCATAAATTTTTGTGCATTTGAAGAAAACTGCTTGATTTTTTTAGAAGTGTTGGAAAGTGTTAAGTGACTTTTGTACTTTAGAATAGTGTATGTTGTGGTAAATAAACCAGGAAGGTAATACTCAAGATCTACACAGGCCGTATTTAATGAAATACATAAATTGCTTAAGCCAGCTGGCTAGTCTGTAACTCCGGCTGCATTGCATATTTTTTTTCCTCTCATCTAAAATTCTGCTTTTCAACTAAACCTTTGTGCATCTTAATTTCTTGTTTTGTTTTCAGTTGTACACTGAACTAAAAATCAGTATTTGAATCTATAATTCCTGTCCTGTAAAGGTAAAATTTGCAGTGCAGTGGACTGTATACAAGATAAAACTGACAGGAGCTTAAGAAGCCTTTGACTATGCCTTTTTTTTCTGTCGGGAAAAAATAGAGGAAGAAAGAATTAACATTTTCGAAAAGCAACAATGGAAGGGCATGGTAGCTTTTGTCTCTTTTCCTCTGTATACATGCACGTCTACTTCCTGCATACAAACTTAACTTTTTTGCTTCCTGTGGGGGTTTGCTGCCTCAGGGTATGCAAAACTAATTGTATGATTATGTATTCAAATATAGTCTTGTTTGATGAATAGGTAATGCCCTTTTGTAAAATATATTTTTAAAAAATCATGGAAATAGCACCACACGTTCACACTACTCTTAAAATATATTAGATGTTTGTTTATTAATCTTACTCCTGCAAAGAATCAGATCTGATAACAAACATGTAATTTATCATGCTATCCTCCCATTTTCTAAATTATTCGCCCAAGCACAATCTATAAAACTCTGAACGTTGTCCAAATTTTCTGTAGTGTTTTATACAGAGATCATTTAAACAGACACCCTACGAAACCTATCCAGAAAGATTTATTAAGATTTATTCGTTTCCTGTCAGTGGGGGAGATCAGGATTCTAACAGTTTTCACTAGAAGAGACTTGAGAATCCCTCTCCCTGGCTGCATGGACCTTCATATCAATCTGTGTCTTGATGTAGCTTTTGACTTGACACCNATCTGTAAAGCAGGTCTGCTGTTGTGATGGGCTTTAAGTATGTTTTTGCCCCATTGGGTTTAAACCTGCTTTTCCTTTCTTCAAAAGCTGCTGTGCTGTGCCTTCATTAATTGCGATTTCAGTGTATTCAGCTGCAGCTGTGTGCCTGATTCTGTCTATGATCTGACAACCATTTTTCCTCATAGTAACAAATTAGTGTCCGTTTCACACCTTGGATGTAAT